>SRVM01019438.1:0-33317 GCA_007570785.1 Antilocapra americana
AATTAACATATGTGAAGAATTTGATAAAGAGCTAAGATTATGGAGAAAAACTTACTCTACAATCATAAAACCAAGGGTATATAGTTGTTTTATTTTTTCATTGCTTATTATGAATCCAATATCACAAACATGGAAACCTCAGAAAAATATATTAAACTTACCAAAATGCCTAAAATATGCATAGTCAATAGTAAATGATCAACAAATATTAGTTTATGGGCGTTATATTTTGATCAATAATGGAAAAATTTCTTAATCATCTCCCATAACTTACAACACAAACAATCGTTCCTATTATGTAAATCGTTATTCTCTTGGCATCAGCCTAAGTTACTCTCTTTAACAAACTCCTCATGGCATTTTTCACTTCTGTGTTTCTCACTGTGTAAATGATAGGATTTAGCATGGGAGTGAGGATTGCATAAAACACTGCCACCACCTTGTCTGCAGGGTAAGTGGCCACAGGACGTGTGTAAGTGAATATACAAGGTCCAAAAAAGAGCATCACTACTGTAAAGTGGGAGCCACATGTAGAGAGGGCTTTGCGTCGTCCTTCAGAACTATGGGATTTCAGGGAGCTCAGGATGACTACGTAGGAGATGAGGAGCAGGAAAAAAATGAGCAAGCACATGCCCCCTGTGTTAGCTGCCACCACCAATCGAAGCCTGTAGGTGTCGCTGCAGGAAATTTCCAATAGTGAGTAGAAATCACACATGAAGTGATCAATGACATTAGTACTACAGAAGGTCAAGTCTCCCGTGAAAAGAATCTGCACAGTCGCATGTAGGATCCCCCCGATCCAGGCCACCAGCACCAGGAGCTGGCAGAGCCCCTGTCGCATGATGGTCGTGTAGTGCAGAGGCTTGCAGATGGCCACGTAGCGGTCATACGCCATGACAGTGAGGACGATGACCTCTGATGCCCCCAGGAAGTGCTCCAGAAAGAGCTGAGTCAGGCAGCCAGCCCGGGAGATAGTTCTCCTCTGGTACAGCAGGTCAAAACTCATTTTAGGGGTGCTGACGGAGGTCAAGAAAGAATCTAACAGGGACAAATGGGTGAGAAAGAAGTACATGGGAGCAGAAAGCGTGGGGCTGAGGGAGATGGTGATGACGATGAAAAAATTGGCCAAGACAGTGAAGAGGAAAATGAACAGAAAGGCAATGAAGAGTACTTTCTGCAGGTGTGGATTTTGTGTGAGTCCCAAGAGAACAAATTCAGTCACATTGTTGGGAAGCCTGAAGAAATCCATTTAGGAAATAGCAAGTTCCTCGGGCTTCAATTACCTACAAAGAAGTAAAGAATGATAACTATTAATCATGAAAGGATTGTGTTCTGACCTTCTTAGAAAAAAGAAAAAAGTCTATTCACTGTAACTGTGGAGCATTTCCTCAGCACTTTGCCCCAGTACTGATTTCAAGTCTTTCTTATTTTCTCCATAATACTTTCCATCTTTTCAGACACTTAGCCCCTGTCCCCTGTGAAACACCTCCACAGCAATATTTTATGTGTAATTTGCTGAGAAAACACTGGGCTGTCTACATGACATCTAGATTCTTATTCTGATTCTCACTCCGTGTGACTCTGCAAAGCTTTATAGTGTCCCACGCTTCTGAGTTTTCCTCTGTGTCTGTCAGTTGTAACTTTTTAAGTTTACAACCATTTCAAAGTTAAGCATTTTTCCCCCTTCTGTGAGAATTTACATTTAAATTCTCAGCTCTAAAGGGGAAGAAAAGGCACCATCAATAAGTATATATGTTATAAGAAGGGAGTTTAAGAAAATGCCTATCAGTCATTGGGAGACACTCTACCTGGTGTCAACCAGAACAAATAAACTATTCCATTGTTTCCACACTTACCTCTAGTGCTTGACATGATGTCTGCAGTGCCTGAAACCTATTGCAGGGGTGCTTGGTTGTGTCCCACTTTTTTGACCCCATGGAATATAGTCTGGCCACCAGGCTCCTCTGTCCATGGAATATTCCAGGTCAGAATACAGGAGTGGGTTGCCATTTTCTACTGCAGGGGATCTTCCCCATCCAGGGACTGAACCTGTATCTCCTGCATCTCTGCATTGGCGGATAGATTCTTTTCCAGTGCACCACCTGGGAAGCCCCTGAAACCTGTTAGGTGATGAGTAAATGCTTAGTGAATTGCTATTTGCCGTGAGTAATGTATGACTGCTTCCCCTGACCATAAACTTATGATAAATTCAAGTGTTCTTTTCCCCCTGCTCTGTTTACCATTAGTCTCGACTTTATGAGAACCATTAATATTTGAAAGGAAGCTGCACTCCAGTTTAATAGTTCCTGGCACACTAATAAATGTGTATAATAAATATGAATACATTTAGTTATCTCTAGGAAAGAGCATGTTACTTAGTTATTTTACCTTCAATTTAATTATGGTGATTGTTATTTTTTATTCTTCAAAATTGTGTTCTGCCTACAGTTTAACATAGTTATATTCAGTGAGTTTACAGCTTCTGTATATGTGAATGAACAACTCTTGCGTAGGTGTTAAGTACACAAAGATCTTTCACGCAGGAGATATCCTTATTTTCAAAGTTCTGAAAATAAAAATTTTATGTGGAAAACAGAAAGAAATAGATTGATAGGTAAGATAGAAAGTTAAGGTGCTACACATATACCATGTATACACAGACTAATACAAACACGTACAAAGTCTTCTACTTAAGTACCTATTGTATGCTTACTCATATCACAAATATTTATTGATCACTTATTGTGTATGTTAATGTATGTTTATTCACACAATGTCATGTATGAAGTGTGGCCTAGTTAGATGCCTTTAACAACTGAAATTTCATTACCAAACAGCAGCAAGTCGTCCATCCATGGTAGGAATGGAATTCCCACTCCTTTGTTTCTACTACATACAGCCCCATGTCTTCTCCCAACTTCCCATGGCATTCATCTTCCTAGTATTAGGCTACTACATTACCATTAATAATAGAATGAAAAATTAGAGGAACATTTTCCAAAGAAAATAGAAGAGAAAACATATATATATAATGTATTCTGCAAAATGTATATCTTTCTTTTCAAAGATAAATGGATAAACTTTTATTTTTCTATTATCCGGAGGAAAATTTTATACCTATGCAAAAAACTTGCAGCATCTCCTTTGCATTTTATTGTTTTCAGGTGGGATTGCCCCAACAGACTAGAAAAGGATATAGTGTACATAAAGTAAGAGTTAAACCTACTTAACAAAAATTTTTGAAATTAACATGGAAAAATATAAACCACTTTTCCATTTTTCTTTGGCTCTACAATATTCATTGTTTATTCTAGGAATACACACTGACAGAAAATACAGGACTTTTACAAAAATATATTTAAAATATATAAAAATATAAAATATAAAAATATATTTATAGGATGAAAATACTTTATAATTATGTTCAACACAAATATTAGGAGCTCCATAAATTTAGAAACAACATGGAATGTTAAAAATTGGAGAAATGGATAAATAAATGTAGGACATCACTTTGCTTATTGTGTAGATTTTTAAAATTGTGCAATATCACTGGAAGATTCTTAATTTGTAATATAAAGTGGAGAAAGCCTAGATGCAAATTTGAATTGCATAACTATTCTAATTATAACTAGTGTATTTTTCAAACTACATTTAAATATATATTAATAAGAATAAAAGGTGCAAAACTTTCTATTTCTAAATTAATGATATTATATATGAGTCTATTTTAAAATTTAGTATGCTGAAAATGGGATTTAGATTGCAGGTGAAGTTAGTGGTGATTACATGATTTGTAAGATCCATTTAAACTCAAAAACCTATGATTATACAATTTCCTAGGGAAAAAAAAAACCAAAAAACCTCTCACCTGTGCTCACCTGTATGTGATATGGATCCATGGCCAGGGCCTCAGGCAGCTCTTAATTCACCAAGAAAAAAAATGAAGTTGTAAGGTTTTAAAGTGTCAACAAGCTCAACTACAATAAGTATCTTTGTTGATTTACAAATGATACCTTTGGATGAGCCTTAAAAGTACTACCATATGTCTTGTTTGTGGAAAACCTGTAGTTTCCTAGCTGTGGCTAATAGGACCCAAGAGTTATTCCATCGTCATTAGCAGACATTTCCAAGTACTCAATTATTTTATGTCAATTAACTGAAGAGCACAGGAGAACTTTCATAGAACCCATCTTTAATTTGGAAATTTTCTTGTGTCTACAAGAAGACAAAACACTATGACAAGAGTAAGAAAATAGTTGAGCATTTATGAATTTAGATTATCAATAATGTGTTTGTTGTGAGGTCTTAATATATATTATTATACAATTTAAGCATCTGTAGACAACTGATTTTTAAATTTTATTATAATAATTATTTTAAAATTGATTTACCATTTATGTTAATCATAATTTTAAAATATTTCTTTCCTATATGCATTAATTTATAATTATAAATCCTACTGCAGTATTGTCACTTCACACCACCATAGCATGTACTGACAAAGTCATCATTCCCAACCTCATAAAAGATTGAAACCCATTCAGATTGTCTATTAAGTGGTCATCCAACCTCTACTTAAACAGCTTCAGTGCTGGATAGAGAAATTGATTTATAACCCATACACCTGTCTAAAAACTCCCCAAGCCTGAGAAGAGCATAGAAAGGAAAGAGAGCGGAATCAGTTTCATATCACAGAAGGTTCCCATGAAAATGTTCTTCAAAAGAAGAGTTCCTGGAGCTATACCAGGAAAGTCTCTTTCTAGAATACAAGTTCAAGGACATAGTGATTTAAAATTACAGAGAGACAGAAACTAAGGTTCTCAAAACTGAAGGGTAAGCCAGAATGAAAGCAAGAGAAATTATATATGGATCTTATAGTTGATCAGAAATTAGTTGAAGGATGGTTCCATTTTTGCTGTCAGGGATTAATTTCACAAAAATAAGGTACCTGCTAAAGTGTTCTTATAGACAGCTTCATGCATTTCAATAGGTAGACAAACATACCTTCAAAATAACAAAGTCCTCAGGAACAGAGATTCTGTTGTTTTAGTCCAATCCAAGGAATCTTTCATCACAGAAGGACAAGAACATCTCCAAAGTTTTTGTTTTTTTTAACCAGGAACAGAAATGTTTTGGGGAGGTGAACTGTCATCTCATAATTCCTCCAATTTTACTTCTAATTGAAGTAGAAGCAAATACGCAGTATTTATGGAAATAAACATACTGTTCTGGGTAGAAATACAGAACTGGGAAACACCTTTCAGTTTACCTAAGTAAAGTTCTTGTAGAAACAGGGAAAGCTGTTTAAGGTTATAGAAGATGATGACATAGCTTGAAAGAAAACTAATGTTTCCTGATCCTGAAGCTAATGTCCTTACTCTCCATCACATTTTCATGATGACAATATGTTTGCTAAATATCATTATGATTTCTTTTTTTTTGATTTGGAAACTTTTTTTTTATTTTTTCATAGTTTCAAAAATTTATTTATGTGTTGTTCATTTACTAATTTGTGTCAATTTCTACTACCTAGCAAAGTGATTCAGTTTTATATATATATATATACGTGTGTGTGTATGTATACACTCATTTTCATATTCTTTTCCAACATGATTTATCACAAGATATTGAATACAATGCCCTTGTTTTACAGTAGGACATTGTTGTTTTTCCATCCTATATAAAATAGTTTGCATTTGCTAACCCCAAAATCCCAATCCACCCCTCCTCAACACCCCTTCTCCCATGGCAACCACAAGTCTGTTGCCTGTTTGTGAGTCTGTTTTTGTTTTATAGATATGTTCATTTGTGCCATATTTTGTCAAGAAATTCCACATATAAATGATATCATATGGTATTCGCCTTTATTTTTCTGACTTCCCTCATTTAGTTTGATAATCTCTAAGTTCATCCATGGTGCTATAAATGGCATCATTTTATTATTGTTTATGGCTGAGTAGCATTCTAGTCCTTTGCTTTCTTAATAAGACCTATGGCACCATGAAGTGGGAGACTGGAACTTTCTGTTAAAAGAGGAAATTATATATATATATATGTATATATACATATACACATTTATATCTTGTTAGCAGACTAAATTTACAAAAAGAACCAACATTAATTTAAAATAAAGTATCATAAGTTTGGTACTTGTTTAGCTGAGAAATACTTCCTTTGATCAACTGTGGAATAATGATGCTTGGTATATGTATATATTGTATTATATCAATTACTATAAAATAGAGGTTCTGATGAAATATTTGTTGTCTATGATATCTTTTGACACTTTTGAAAGTATCATATTTGGATTTAGAAGGGTGAAGATCTGAATACTAGCTTTTTCTCTGATATTGGGTAGATTATTGAACTTCTTTGTACTTCATTGCTCTTCATCAGTGAAATGGGAATACTCATAATAAATATAATAATCATAATAAACATAATAATTTCTTATTTAAAATTAAATTCCTGCTTAATAACATTCTAATGCCACATTTTGTCCTTTGTATTCCTTACTGTATATATAACAAGGTTTAAAATGGCAGTAACATACTGCTATGGCTTTTTCTTGGGAAAAGTAGCTCCTGGTTGCAGATACCAGAAAACAGGGCTTTTTTTTCCCCTCCCTGAAGATCTCTGAGTCCTCAAGGATCACAGGATCACAACATAGAATACCAACAACATTATGAGTGATTACAAGGATACTCCTACAATTTCCAGCAACCAAGAGACCAGCAGAAAAGTATCAGTGTACACAAATTGTTTCAGAAGGACATTTCACACATGAACTGATACATAATATTGAGGCCACAGAAAAAGAGCCAGAAAGTGACTAAGATCTATCTATCCAGTGGAGGGGAGAAAGCCTATTACCTAACACACCCCTCGAGAAGGCAGCATAGAACATGGTTTACAATGGTTACATAGTGCAGGATGGTTACATAGTGCAGGGACATCCTTAAGGAGGACGATCTCTGAAGTTCCTGAAAACTTAAAGTTCAGTAAAGAGCTATGCCATGTAGCCACTGAAAGAGAAAATTTTGAATTAGAGAGCAAATCAGTTAGCATTTTAAGATCTATGGAAGAGGAGTAGCAGGGATCCATCAAGAACAAGAAAGCCAAGAAGAAACACATCAGGGAGTCCAAAGCCTGGCTGCTGATGATAGTTACCACAGTGAGCATGTTACCCATGACAATGACAGCGTAGGGGATAAGTAACAACAAAAATAGATCTCTCTGCAACAGGGGACTCTGTATAATTCCAATTAGAATGAATTCAGTCACAGTTGTTCTGTCTTCTTTCATTGCAATGCTCATTATGAATTTAGAAGTGGAGAATTATCCTTAGTATTTTTAATACCAAACTGATAAGAAATTTATAATATGGTTTTTAGGTAAGTCCAAAGCATTTTAGTAATAGATACTATTTTTTCCATGGTATGTAGGAGGACCAGAAACATACTATATTTTCTAGTTTATGAAAAGAGTGAATTTCTGAAGCTGTTTTATTCAGCTTACTACATGTGCATGCATGCTAAGTCTCTTTAGTTGTGTCTGACTCTTTGCAACCTTATGGACTGAAGCCTTCCAGGGTCCTCTGTCCATGGAATTCTCCAGGCAAGAAAACTGAAGTGGGTTGCCATTCTTTCCTCTAGGGGATCTTCCCAACCTAGGGATCGAACCCACTTTTCTTATGTATCCTGCATTGGCAGGCAGGTTCTTTACCACTAGCGCCACCTGGGAGGCCCTCAGCTTATTACAAGGATGCTCAAATTTTTCCACATCTTCTGAAAAGTGGTCCCTGGGTCCTTGCTGGAGCACAACCAGGCACAGGGTTTATTAATCATGTAATAAACTTGATTGCTTTTCAGCCAATAAGAAATATTAAGAACACTTCCTTAAATATTAAAAAAAATACTTGTAAAACTAATGATACTGATTCTATATCTATTAACACACAGATTGTCTAATTCACTGTCCTTCCACATAGAAGACATTTAAATAAGCCTGAGACATAGGTCTGTATCTGCCTTCACCCTTTACCACCAGCACTTGGTTCAGTGGTGTTCAATACAATTAGCTGAATAAATAAGTTGGAAGGTTTTTCATTTCCCATGTTTTCCTTTTTCCTTCCCAGTAATTCACCAAATAATGTTTATGCTCTTTTTATTCTGTGTGCTATTTCACCATGCTTTTTCTGTTCTATTTTGTTTGGGATTTTTTTTTTATATCTAATCAATTTGTAAAACTCTCCTTTATAATTTGCCTTGAAGTCAAATGTTCTTATAGAACTTTCTCACTTCTGTTTTCATCATTTGTGATATCCAAAGATTATAAGTTCTGGGATGATAAGGACATTTTTCTTAAGAGATGTTGTTATTTAGTAAATTACAAAGCTTTTTTTTTTGCAAATTGCAACGACTTTTTGAACGAGAGATCATTATTATAAAAAATGATCAAAACTTAATATTGACTGCTGCATATATACTAGTCATTGTGCAAAGAATTTTATTTAAATAATTTCATTTAACATGTTTAAAACAAGTTATATGTTGTCGGAAGATAGGAAAATTGAGGCAGAGAAGGTCAGCAATGTGCCTGCCCCAAATGCATACAGTGAGGAGCAGACCTAAAGATACAATTCAAGACTAACTGATCTCAAGCCTTTAAAAAAAATTATTTCATTTACTTGTGGTTGCTCTGGGTCTCTTGCTGCTGTGCTTGGGCTTTCTCTAGACTCAGAGAGTGGAGGTTGCTCTCTAGCTGTGGGGCATGGGCTTCTCACTGTGGGGCTTCTTCTGATGCGGAGCCCGGGCTCTAGGCCCAAATCTTCAGTGGTTGCAGCACTTGGGCTCAGCAGTTGCAGCGTGCAAGCTCTAGCACGCGTGGGCTTCAGTGACTGCAGCACGCAGGCTCAACAGTTGCATCTGGCAAGTCCCAGAGCGCTGGCTCAGTAGTTGTGGCACATGAACTCATTGCTCCACGGCAAGAGAAACACTCTCAGACCAGGGAGGCAACCCCTGTCCGCTGCATTATCAGGTAGATTCTTAACTGCTGTGCCATGAGGGAAGCCCTAATCCCAAGTCTTGATCTTGGTTTTGATCCCACATTACCTTCATGTAAAAACTTACCAAATAGTAAGCAGGAGGCTTCTTTAACATCCACCTATCAACAAAGACTTTCAGAAAACTTTCTCACGGAAACCATATATCACTTGGGAATTTGAAAAATGTCAGTTTCTTCCTCTGAGATTTTCCCATCTCCTCTCTCACGCAGGATTTAGAGTTATACAGGTATTTTCCTTACTCTGATAAGTTAGTTAATAAGACATTACTAAACCTTTGCATTTCCAATCTAAATTTTCTATTAAAAGGAAGTATCATGCATTGGACACTTATTATTGATAATCATCTTTCATATTTAATCTAAAAATAACGACATGAGATGAAAATATTATTCTCATTTCATAAATAGAAAATCTGAGGCTAGAAAATTTCTTTCACTTGTCTAGGATAGTGTACCAGTAAGCAATAGAATCAAAAGCCCATTACTGTTGCTTCATTTCTGAGTTATTAGCTGTCTAATTTAAGAGCTCTCAGAAATCAGCAATATCTGTAAAATGTTGGACACATTTCAACAGAGCAGAATAACTATCCTGGATATCATATTATATTTTAAATGAACTTTCTGAGAATTCAAACACATGGAGGCCAAATTTTGGTCTAAAAATAAGCAAGCAAACAGATAATAAATCTTTGGCACTGAGAAATAATAGTTTCTTGTTGTTGTTCAATCTTGAAATCCTGTTGGACTGTTTGTGACCCGTGGACTGCAGCATGCCAGGCTCCTGTCCTTCACTATCTCCCAGAGTTTGCTCAAACTCTTGTCTTTAGAGAGAATCTAATTTATTTTTTATTGTGCACACAAGAATCTGAAACTCAGTAAAGGAAAGCAACAGTTCTAAAATTGCACATTCTGATACTGGCATATTAAAGATAAGAATTTGGGTTGCCTAAATACCAATGTGTTTTATCTTTGCCTTATATGGCATAGCTGATATCCTCACTTGTTAGATAGTAATGAAAACAATAGAAATTGTTTTGTTTGTCTAACTGATGTATGTAACTACTTCATTGAGTTTCACTGTTTTCCAATGAAACATGCCTAGGAAAATGAAGATGTTAAGAGACTATAAGCAAATACATCCTTTGAATCAGTCCCACAGGGTTTTATCACATAAATATAAATCACTTTATATAAAGTGTTTTCGCTGTGGCTCAGCCTGTAAAGAGTCAGCCTGGAACGCAGGAAACGTGGGTTGGATCACTGGGTCAGGAAAATTCCTTGACGAAAGGAATGGCTACCCATTCCAGTATTCTTGCCTGGAAAATTCCATGGACAGAGGAGCCTGGTGGGCTACAGTCCATGGGGTTACAAAGAGTCAGACACAACGGAGAGACTGACACTTTCAAAAATTAATGATGTGGTATTTTTTAAGTTTCCATTTTCCACATTGATTTAGTATGGCTCTCTATTTGTTGCTAAGCCAAAAAACTAAGGAATGAGATAAGACTTATTCCCTGCACCTATCAAATCTCTTTAGAAGCACAAGAATACGGTGCTTCTTTGTGCTAATTATTTAGGGGTGGGGGATTTTTTTTTTCCCCAAAAGCATTCTATTCAATCCTGTATTATAATGACATTAGTCAAGCACTGAGGATCCAATATGGAAATGCATGCCCTCTAAAATACTCATAGGCTACTCAATATTCAGAATTGGCCCAGTGTAAGAGCATCAAATCAATGTTTTATCACTTTGTTAATGTTAAGGAACAGAAAATGAAATGAAGTTGGAAGACTAGGAAGGGGAACTTCTAAGCCCTGCCACATAGTAGAGCCCAGCAGGAAGAGGAAAGACTCTGCTTTCTTTTCAAGGCATAAGGCAATGAAAAATCATGGGCTCTTTATATACTAGAGCCCTGCTTCCCTCTCAACTTCCCTTTCCCTTCCATTGCATTGCTCTTCCTTTGTCTTGGAGGTGATTGCCCATTTTCCTCCATAGTTGCAGGCCTCAAATTGCAAATTTCCAAAACCCACCTTTTGGAGAAATGTCTGTCAGTCTATTTGCTTCATGTCAACAACTGTCAGTAGGTTTTCTGGCCAGTGGAGGACAGTGCCATTCTGCCACCCAGGAGTGAGCTTTAAGCTCAGAACCTACTTCAAATGATCTCAAAAAGGATTTGAGTCTCTTTATTTGCTCAGATCATGATTAACTTGTAAAAAGTATCGGATTCCACAAAGAAAGATTAGGTTGAACGTCTATAGCACCTATTTGAGGTGATGTTAGAGGTCTTATTTTAAAAAAATGCTTGATATCTCCTTTCTTCAAAAATCTCTGGGTTTGGAAGTGAGTTGATGAGGAGCCATGATTTTTCTGAATTGAATTCTGAGCATTCAGTATAGATCTCCATTCACCAAACCTAGTGTAAGGTGTACAATAAAGATTATTTGATATATATTCACATATATTATGTATATATAACAAAAAGATTACCATAGTAACATTAGCTATCACATTCACCACCTCACATAACTATTGTTTGTGTGTATGACTTGAGAACATTTAAGATCTACTGTTAGCGAGGTTCAGCATGTAAACAATATTGTTAATTGTTTTCACCATACTGTGCATTAGGCTTTCCTCATGGCTCACTTCGTAAAGAATCTTCCAGCAATTTAGGAGACCCTGGTTTGATCCTGGGTTGAGAAAATCTGCTGGAGAAGTGATACACTACCCACTCCAGTATTCTTGGGCTGTCCTTGTGGCTCAGCTGGTAAAGAATCTGCTGGAGACCTAGGTTCAATCTCTGGGTTGGGAAGATCCCCTGGAGAAGGGGAAGACTACCCACTTCAGTATTCTGGTCTGGAGAATTCCATGGACTGTATGGCCCACGTGATGGCAAAGAGTCGGACATGGCTGAGTGGCTTTAACATACACACTATAACCCCAAACATCAGAATGCTACTGTCATGACTCAGTTTTTTCCCAAAGATCCCCCTTAACATAATACCACATTAGAAAGGATTTAAATTATGATTCTGGAGAGGGACTCAGACTTTCATTTTTATAGCAACATCCAAAAGTGGATGTTTGGATTTGTTGGAGGAACAAATTACTTAAGATTTGATAAACCAAATGTTTGTTATTATTTGGTGAATAGTACTGTGTTTGAGAAGACTTTGACAAATACAAGAGATATAAGAAATTTGAATATAAGAATTCTCTATGCAAAAAGGTATAAAAATCATAATATGAGGTTTCTCATTTAGTGTCATTTACTAGTGAAAAGCATCCTTAGCCCCACAAGAATCCAGAACAATAAGTTTCTTTAATCACATGTTTATAATCATATTGCTGCTGCTGCTGGTAAGTTGCTTCAGTAGTGTCCGACTCTGTGCAACCCCACAGATGGCAGCCCACCAGGCTCCTCCATCCTGGGATTCTCTAGGCAAAAACACTGAAGTGGGTTGCCATTTCCTTCTCCAATGCATGAAAGTGAAGTCGCTCAGTTGTGTCCGACTCTTCATGACCCATGGACTGCAGCCCACCAGACTCTTCCATCCATGGGATTTTCCAGGCAAGAGTACTGGAGTGGGATGCCATCGTCTTCTCCATCTAACCATATTAGAGGCAGTTAATATTTTATTTCAAGACTATTTTCTGAGAGAGAGGGAGGATTTCACAAATGATGTCTCTGTCAAATAAAACAATACAGTCTGGTAATACAACCTGGCAATTAGTGTTAATGATGTCTTGATGGCTTAGAGGGTAAATAATTATCCTGTAATTCAGGAGGCACAGGAACCACAGCTTCGACCCCTGGGTCAGAAAGATTTCTGGGAGAAGGAAACTGCAACCCACTCCAGTATTCTTGCCTGCAAGTTTCCTGGACAGAAGAGCCTGCTAAGCTACAGTCTATGAGGTCATAAAGAAAACTAAGCATGTACATGTTGGTCTCATAAATGATTTGGCTGTGTGTGTTAGTCACTGGGTCATGTCTGACTGTTTGTGACCCATGGACTGTAGCCTGTCATGACCCAGATGACTCTGTCCATGCGATTCTCCAAGCAAGAATATTGGAGGGGTTTGCCAAATTGTGTTCCATGAATAAGAGCAATAAGAATGGCATATATTTTCAGAATCTTTTGTAACAATGTTATCACTTGAAATATCTGCTTTCAAGTTCCATAGTGTATATTTGAAGCTAATGTATGGAGAATCACACAAATTTATACCTAAAAACCAGAGCCTGCATCTCTATAGAGATTATGAAATATTATAAACAAATAGATGGGGATATTGAAAAATAGTGGAGGTTTTACCAGATATTCTAAAGTATCAGGGAAGGTGAAACAGTCATCTTTATGAAAACTTAACTCCTGACAAAGCTAGTAAACTTCAGGAGATAATATGATTGCCCAACTGGAAAATAAGTAAGATTTGGTTATCTTTCTGAATTTACACCGTTTATTCAGATTATTTTTAGAGCCTCTTTATAATAAATATTACAACTCTGAGACTCTGAATATTTGACTTTAATATTTTAAGCAACATAAACAAAATAGCATATGATGAGTATAATACAGATGCAAGAGTAACTTATATGCCTAAATATTAATATGTGCTGTTTTTGTGTGTAGAGCAGTGAACCAAGATTTTATGTCATATTTCTTATATTATTTTTTGAAATCTGCCCTAATAATTTTAAAAAGGTCACTTTTTTCTTCTCTCTGTATTTCTTTTTTGTTTTATTTTAAATTTGTTTATTTATTTTTCTTTACATTATCATGTTGGTTTTGCCATACATTGACATGAGTCTGCCATGGGTACACATGTGTTCCCATTCTAGAACCCCCCTCCCACCTCCCTCTCGATTCCATCCTTCTGGGTTATCCTGATTCACCAGCTCTCAGCACCCGGTATCATGCATCCAGGCCGGTGATTCATTTCACATATGATAATTTACATGTTTCAATGCTGTTCTCCTACATCATCCCACCCTCACTCTCTCCCAGAGTCCAAAAGACTGTTCTATACATCTGTCATATGACCCAGAAATCCCACTGCTGGGCATATACACCAAGGAAACCAATGTTCATTGCTGCACTGTATACAACAGCCAGGATATGGAAGCAACCTAGATGTCCATCAACAAATGAATGGATAAGAAAGCTGTGGTACATATACACAATGGAATATTACTCAGCCATTAAAAAGAATACATTTGAGTCAGTTCTACTGAGATAGACAAAACTGTAGCCTATTATACAGAGTAAAGTAAGCCAGAAGGAAAAACAACAATGCCGTATACTAACACATATATATGGAATTTAGAAAGATGGTAATCATAACCCTGTATGCAAGACAGAAAAAGGTCACTTTTTAAAGAAAGAAACTATCTAAAGATCTGTTCCACCAGTTCTCCTGGAGCACTGAGTGCCTCACTGAATTCCCCTGAATCCCCCTCAGGGTGTGTTGAAGGTCAACAGTTATAGTAACACAGGATTCAATGTCCTCAGAGGCATATGGCAAATTTTTTTTGTTGTTCAGTCGTTGGCAAATACACTTGGTGTAATCAGTCACAATCATCCCTTATTGATTTCCCTCAACATCATCCATATCTTGATAAATTATCATATTAAACTCTTTTAATATCTCATTTAAAATATGCTATGTTGTTTGTATTTTCCAGTGGAAGAAGGAAGTTTGTGTTTTCTTACTTTGTAAAAATACATAAAATATGTGAGAGAATATATTCCCTTTAACAAATTTATTTAATTTTTAAAACATCTGTACTTCTTATGATAAACAACTGCTAAATAAACTTAACTTTGATCAGGAAAAATTATTCTGAAAGACTGATACATAACATAAAGATTATTGGGTGTCTTCATGGAAATCTATGTGTTACCTTTAGCCCTGTCATGGAGTTATATTATTCTATGGAATTCATATCTTATACGGCTTTTAGCTAGTTTATAAATCACTAAGTTATAAGAGAGTGGTAAATATTCAAATAATTCTATTCATAAAAATGCAAATGTGGGGTTGATATTTGTTTGATTTTCCTTACCACTTCAGTTAAAAAGACTTTTGCATTTATTTTAAATTCATGACACTTCCCTAAATGAACAATGTAAGAGCAGATTTTCCTTTTAACTGATTGTATGACTCTAGGCAAACCTGATAAACTTAAAAATATAATACTATATCCCTTTTTGGAAAAAAGTAAGACTTGGATATTTTTCTGCACATGTATCATGTTCAATCATTTTTTAATTAACATCCTAAAAATGACTAATATTACACACTGAAATTTTATTCATCAGTCTTATTGTACTAATAAATAGAAACAAAATAATATGTGTAAAGTATCTTGCAGATTAAAAAGAGAGTAATATAAATCAAATATTAATATGGGCTGTCTTTGTGTGAAGAGGACTAAACTGAGATTTATATAATATGTCTTAATTTATTTTTTTCTGAAATCTGCAATACACCTCATCAATTCTGAAAAAGATCACATTATTTAAGAGAAAAGTAAGAGAAAAAAACTTACACTAAATAAATAAATTCGCAGTATTAACTATGACTTAACTCATCATGACAGATTGTGGTCCACTGGAGAAGGGAATGGCAAACCACTTTAGTATTCTTGCCTTGAGAACCCCATGAAGAGTATGAAAAGGCAAAAAGATAGGACATGGAAAGATGAACTTCCCAGATTGGTAGGTGCCCAGTATGCTACTGGAGATCAGTGGAGAAATAACTCCAGAAAGCATTAAGGGATGGAACCAAAGCAAAAACAATACCCAGTTGGGGATGTGATAGATGATAGAAGTAAGGGCATAGGAACCTGGAGTGTTAGGTTCATGACTCAAGGCAAACTGGAAGTGGTCAAACAGGAGATGGCAAGAGTGAAAGTCAACATTCTAGGAATCAGCAAACTGAGATGGACTGGAATGGGTGAATTTAACTCAGGTGACCATTATATCTACTAATGTGGGCAGGAATCCTTTAGAAGCAATGGAGTAGACATCATGGTCAACAAAAGAGTCTGAAATGCAGTACTTGGATGCAGTCTCAAAGATGACAGAATGATCTCTGTTCATTTCCATGGAAAACCATTCAATATCATGGTAATCCAAGCCTATGCCCCAACCAGTAATGCTGATGAAGCTGAAGTTGAATGGTTCTATGAAGATCTATTAACACCCAAAAAAGATGTCCTTTTCATTACAGGGGACTGGAATGAGAATGTAGGAAGTCAGGTGTTTCATGAATCACAGCCATGAAATTAAAAAGAAACAACACTCACTCCTTGGAAGGAAAGTTATGACCAACCTAGATAGCATATTGAAAAGCTATCTTTTCATTACTTTGTCAACAAAGGTCTATCTAGTCAAGGCTGTGGTTTTTCCAGCAGTCATGTATGGATGTGAGAATTGGACAGTAAAGGAACCTGAGCACTGAAGAATTGATGCTTTTGACCTGTGGTGTTGGAGAAGACTCTTGAGAGTCCTTTGGACTGCAAGAAAATCCAACCCGTCCATCCTAAAGGAGTTCAGTCCTGGGTGTTCATTGGAAGGACTGATGCTGAAGCTGAAACTCCAATCCTTTGGCCACCTCATGTGAAGAGTTGACTCAATGGAAAAGACCCTAATGCTGGGAAGGATTGTGGACAGGAGAAGAAGAGGACAACAGAGAATGAGATGACTCGATGGCATCATTGACTCTATAAAAATGGGTTTGGGTAGACTCCAGGAATTGGTTATGGACAGGGAGGCCTAGAGTGCTAGGACCTCATGGGGTCGCTAAGAGTCAGACACAACTGAGTGACTGAACTGAACTGAACTCATCATGTCAGGGGAGTGTGTAATTTCCTTAGTTCTGCTTCACCACAGCAAAGATTGGAAACTGTGGACCAGTGTTACAGGTCGGTTACAGTTCAGAGTTTTATTCAGCAACTGAAGGAAAATACTCCCTGGAGGCATGAGGGCAGGCAATCCCAAAGGAAAGGTCTCAATCTGTCTTGGCTTCCTCTTTTCATATGTTTTGTCTCCTCCCCCTGAGCCTGCCCTATGCAAATTTGGATAGTAAGGAAGGGAGTGTTTTTGCTTCATCTGAAGTTCTCACTCTGGTCCTGCGGATTTTCTTTTGTTCCATTTTTGTGGGCTTCTCCCGTTCTTTGTCTTTTAGCCACTGCTATTTTGGACTCCCTTTTCCTATTCTAACTACCTAACAATCATATAGAACATAAATCTATAGTTTTAATAAAGTCATTTTACACCAAAATCTATACTTATTTTCCAAAGAAATTGTGTAAGTCTTAAAAATCTATTTTAAGCAAAATATAAACTTTGAAATAAGAAGTCATTAAAATGTTAAAATTATATTTTGATCATGGGAAATATTCAGATCATAAATCTTTTCAACATGACTAAGTTAATAATGCTGAGAAGATACTTACTGCAATTAAATAACCACAAAATTCTTTCCTGGGAAGAACAATTCTTCACTGAAAATTGGTCATTCATTTCCCTGTTGCCTCATGCTCTTTTTCCGATCCAGAGCTTTCCAATGGCATTTTGCATCTCACTGTTTCTCAGTGTATAGATTAAAGGGTTAAACATAGGGGTGATGATGGTATAAAACACAGCCAAGGATTTATCAATGGGTAAGATGGAAGGAGGTCTCACATATAGAAATATACAGGGCACAAAGAAGAGGAGCACCACAGTGATGTGGGAGCCACAGGTGGACAAGGCTTTGTGCCTCCCTTCCTGACTAATATTCTTCAGGGAGTGCAGAATGACTCCATAGGAGATGAGTAAAAGCGTGAAGAGGACAACACAGATTATGCCATCAATGGCAACCACTATGATGGCAATAATGTGGGTGTCAGTGCAGGCCAGCTTTAACAAAGGGTACATGTCACACATGAAGTGGTCAGTTACATTGGGGCCACAGAAGGGAAGGTTGTAAACAAAGAGAATATTAACTACAGCATGTAAAAGTCCACCGATCCAAGCCAACAGCAACAACAGGGCACACACTCGCTGATTCATGATTGTCACATAATGCAAGGGTTTGCAGATGGCCGCATAGCGGTCATAGGCCATAACCACCAAGAGTAAAATCTCAGCACCACCAAAAAAATGCTCTGTAAAGAGCTGAATCATGCAAGCTTCAAATGAAATGGTTTTCTTCTCATACAGTAAATCTATAAATGTGCTTGGGTTAACTGTAGTAGCATAAACAGCATCCATAAATGATAAGTAGCCAAGAAGTATATACATAGGGGCATTCAGGGTTGGGCTGAACACCACAGTCAGGACAATGAATAGGTCTCCCACCATGGTCACAATGTAAATGAGCAAGAACAAGACAAATAACATTTTCTGACCCTGGTTGCTCTGAGTGAGCCCCAAGAGGACAAATTCAGTCACATTGTTCCTTTTCTCCATAGTGTTCTGTGTTTTATTTCAGAGCTTAGGACAAAATTATCTATAAAATAATTGTTACTTGTGACTTCCTAAAGTCTTGTGATAATTTGTTTATTCATTCAAAAATATGTCCTGTGATTTATTATTTTCTGGTACTTTTTAGATATTATAAAACAATGTTGTGAGAGTTCTCTGGTTGCCCAATGGTTAGGACTTGGTGCTTTCACTGCAGTGGCTTGGGGTTCAATCCCTGGTTGCAGAACTAAGATCCTACAAGTCACATGGGGCAGCCAAAAAATAAAAGAAAATACAAGGCTGATTAAAACATATTGCCTGATCACAAGAATCTTATAGACCAAGGCAAGTGATAAAAGACCGGTTTCATGTCAATGTATGGCAAAACCAATACAATAAAGTAAAGAAAATTTTAAAAAAAGGACCATACATGAGAAAAGGACATGGAATTGAATAAATGAGGTAGCACAACTAGCTTACCAATTGGAAGCTAATTAAATTCTACCTATATCTAGTATCTTACACAAAAATAAACACTTATAGAGGCCTAAAAAAAATATAAAGCAAAATTTACTTCATATTTGCTGTCCAGTAAATGAAGGAGGTGACTTTCTATATTCTAGGGTTGGATAATTTTTCTTAACCAATCATTTAAACCCCACATAGATATATTTGATGATTTAAAAAATATTTATACAGATTTAGGAAACAATACAACAATGCCAATTGACAAAATTAATTTGAAAAAAACTTGACTTCAGAGGACATATACCAAGCAAATATGTAAGATAAGCAAATATCTCTAAGAAATTAACTAGTGAATGATTAAGCTATAAAAATATAAACAATCTATTATAGGAAGAATATCCCTCAATAGCCAGTAAACATGATAGGATGCTGAGGCTCACCTATGACCAGAAAACTAGGACTCAAAGTAATAGCTTGCTTACTACAGCATTCCTTGAGTTCTGGAAAGCCACTCAGTGAAGGTTTACAAATGTTACTTTACCTTTTAATATTTTAACATATTAACAGGCTATATTTAGAGAGCATGTAAATTGAAACTATCATCAGGTTTACAAATATCTGCCCAAGAAAATCGAAGAGGGCAATGGCACCCCACTCCAGTATTCTTGCCTGGAAAATCCCATGGACGGAGAAGCCTGATAAGCTGCCGTCCATGGGGTCATGAAGAGTCAGACATGACTGAATGAATTCACTTTCACTTTTCACTTTCATGCTTTGGATAAGGAAATGGCAACCCACTCCAGTGTTCTTACCTGGAGATTCCCAGGGATGGGGGAGTCTGGTTGACTGCCATCTCTGGGGTCGCACAGTCGGACACGACTCAAGTGACATAGCAGCAGCAGCAGCAGCCCATTAAAATTCCCCAAATCCTTGTACTTGAAATTAATTTCTAAGAATATCTTTCAGAAGGTAAATTTCTTAGATCACTAAATAGGAAAGCATCCAAAAAGTGTAGAATAGAATAGAAAGAATCTTCAATATTTTAGTAATCACAAATAATTCCTAACACAGATATTTATGAAAATCACACACACAAAAAATAACTTTAAAAGATGAATTCTTACCCCACCAACATACTCTTGCAAGATAGAAAGCCTAAAACAGAATTTTCTATCTAAATATGCTTCCTGATTATGTGCATAAGGAGAGCCTTTAAATCCATGTTCTAGTCTTTGATACCATCTTCCTTGGCCCTCATGCACTGATGCCATCTCTGGGAACACAAAGAGCAAGATAAAAGCAGCATCACTGTATCTTGAACTTGTTCCACGTGGCCAACTCTTTCTATCATTATAGGAAATTAATTCATCTCAGTCTTTCAGAAACATTGCATTTCATGTTGTAGATATTTTCAAAATTAGCTAATATTAATGCCCTATTACCTAAAGGAATCTGAATATTGGTATTGAACAGAAACAAAAATTTTCCATTGTTACAGGATTTGTTTTGATAACAAATGTTAAATCAACATTTTGATTTATCATTTGATTCTCTCTCAGGGAGAGATAAAACTACAAATTTTGTACTAATTATTTACAATAAAAATTTTGTCATTGGTGTTTATACCAAGGAAAATGAAATAGTGAAATGACCCTTGAAATATTTTGATTCTTACTCTGTTACTGACCTGTCTTCATACAGCATTATTAAATTTGGATTTATTAAAGGATAGAAAATAATCCCATATACATAGTTTCATTTTAACTTGAGACCATCATTTCAATTCAAGAAGAATCCTGTCATGTGATTTCTGCTACAGACAAATACAGTCTGAGGTAAAAGCAAAAGTCTGCCAACACTTTGTCTACATTTAACAGGAGCACATATTATTGAGTCATTCAGTTGGTGCATCTCCAAGGGAGATTCTCATCTAATTAAATTCTCTGAAACCCTAATCATTGTTTTGAAGTAGACTATCTCCAGAGATGCCACCAGGATTATCATCATGCAGAACAGAATTACAGAACCTTATTCTCTGGGGAAAGTCATAGAAAACAACTTGAGGTCATAACACCAAAAGGGAAAAGTCCATTTTGGACACAAATAAAGTATGTAAATCCTTCTTGTTTAAATCATGACCTCCAAAATAAGTATATCTGTTTAAGCTTTATTTTTGAAGATGATATCTCAACTGGTTTCTGGAAATAATGAATGCTAATTTCAGAAAAAGGCCTTTTAAGGTCTAGTTCAAGTGCAGATAAAATCGTCCCATTTGGTGGTGTTTTTCAGTCACTAAGTTATGTCTGATTCTTTGTGACCCCATGAACTGCAGCACACTAGGCTTCCCTGTCCTTCACTATCTCCCAGAGTTTGCTTAAACTCATGTCCCCTGAGTTGGTGATGCTGTCCAACCATCTCATCCTCAGTTGCCCTTTTCTACTCTCATCCTCAGTTTTCCCCAGCATCAGGGGCTTTCCCAGTGAGTTGGCTCTTTGCCTCAGGTGGCCAAAGAACTGGAGCTTCTGCTTTCAGTATCAGTCCTTCCAGTTAATATTCAGGGTTGATTTCCATTAGGATTTACTGGCTTGATTTCCTTGTTGTCCAAGGGACTCTTCTCCAGAACCACAGTTCAAAAGCATCAATTCTTCAGTGCTCAACCTTCTTTCTGCTTCAACTCTCATATCTATACATGACTACTGGAATAACTATAGTCCTGACTATATGGAATTTTGTCAGCAAAGTGGTGCTTCTGTTTTTTAATATTCTGTTTAGGTTTGTCATAACTTTTTTTTTCCCCCAAGAAATGGCTTCAGTCACCATTCACAGCAATTTTGGAGCCCAAGCAAATAAAATCAGTCAGTTTTCATTGCTTCCCCATCTGTTTGCCATGAAGTGATGGGACTGGATGCCATGATCTTCATTTTTTGAATGTTGAGTTTCAAGCCAATTTTTTTTCACTTTCATCAATAGGCTCTTTAGTTTCTCTTCATTTTCTGCCATTAAAGTGGTATCATCTGCAAATCTGAGGTTGTTGGTATTTCTGGAATCTTGATTTCAGCTTGGAGTCATCCAGTTAGGCATTTTGCATGATGTACTCTGCATATAAGTTAAATAAGCAGGGTGACAATATACAGCATCGATCTACTCCTTTCCCAAGTTTGAACCAATCTGTTGTTTCATGTCCAGTTCTAACTGTTGCTTCTTGACTTGCACACAGGTTTTTCACAAAACAGATATGGTGATCTGGTATTCCAGTCTCTTTAAGAATTTTTCACAGTTTGTTGTGATCCATACAGTCAAAGGCTTTAACTTAATCAATGAAGCAGAAGTAGATGTTGTCCTATCATGTGTCCCATAATTTCAGATAGAAAAAATAATAGAATCTGTATTCGTATCAATGTAGGGGAAAAAAGAAAAAGAAGCATATATTGGACTATTCCATTCACCTCAAAGTGCTCAAGGGGCATTCACCAAAGTACATAATACCCTAGGCCATTACACAAGTCTCAATACACTTTTAAGGAATTAAGTAACACATAATTCAAGTATGTATCATTTGAATCAGAAATTGATAAAAGCTATGGCTTTTCCCGATTATTTCCAAGTTTTGCAAAGCAAGCTAAAATGACTAAAACAAGTTAAAATCACTTTCAATATTTTCAGAAATATATTGGGGTCCATTTTTTTTCTATTTAGATATGAGATGATTAGAATGAATAATCCAATGGAAATACAAAAACTGCAACTGTTTACAGAAGCACTCTTGATGAGAACAGCCTGAAGACTGATTCTCTGTTACTGAAATTTAAAGCAGGAACTAGGACAAGACAGGACAGAAATGGTAGGCACAAGCTAGAGTCAAGTCTCATCCTTCAGGCAGGCAACACACAAACAAGAGTTAATCCAGTTGCAGTGCTTCTCCCAAAGGAACAAAGCAGTCTGAGCCCCACATAGTACTTCTCAATTCAGGGGTCCTATACAGGGAAAATAACCCCCTTCACATATGTGACTCTGAAATCAGTGAGGGTTCTTTTGAGAGAGCCAGGGGCTATAGAAAATAGACTCCAGCTTTAAAGGTCACACACAAAAATCACACAGAGTCCAAGAAAAAATAGAAACCAGAAAGGAGCCTGCATTATTAGACCAAGATGTTTATACTGGACAGAGAGCATCCCTAAGAGGTAGGAGAATTTGAGTCATATAAGGACATAGATGTTGCTTGCTAATATTGTTTCCATTTCAAACATATCTTTAAAATTGATCACTATTTTAAAAAAAGAAAAGAAAGGGACATAATGTTCTTATTTAAAGTCAGACCAAACTGAAACTCTAGCTGTGCTTCAAATAATACAAATCTACATCCATATTTTTCTCCTGTATCATACTCTTATAAAATGTGTATCATCTTATTAATTACCAATTTGTTTTCATTTATTTCTTTACTTGCATACTATCTATCTATAGCACCTTAGAATCTTATTTCCATACCAAAAAAAAAAAAAAAGAAGAGAAACCTTGTTTCTCATTATTTAACTTTGCATGCCTAGCTCCCATAACTCTCTGGTCTACTGTACACAGAGAATATTATTCGATCAATAAATTAAAAAGTCAAAATTTCCTAAAGCGAATTGATCATGGGGACTTTTTTTTTTGCTAATAACAAATGTTAACACTATGTGATAACAACGGGGGGAAAAAAACCCTAAGGAAACAGCACCTATTTAGCTCTTCAAGGTGCTCCCTTGTGTGTAAACACAGTATCAAACTCCTCAATGATTGAGTTACTTGTTTATCCTTTAAATATCTCTTTCACCCAAGTTGCACTTCTTTTGAAATGCAACCATTTGAATTCCATTTCTTGAGCCTATTACATCCCACTTTTCATGATGCCCTTGAAGGGTAAAAAATCTTCAGAAAAGAGATCATCAGATGATTTTCTCTGACACAAGAGGAATCAAGAATCTGTAAGTAATATGGGAAATGGAGGTCAACAGAGAGCTGAAGAGAAAAAAGTGCCCTGATGCCAATTTTAAAAAACAAATTCACAATATGACCAATGATCAGATCTGTGCTTTTATGTTTTCATATCATGACAACAAGGAGTATCGTGAAGTGGAAAGAGCAGAAAAAGCTGACTTTGAAAGAATTTCCATTCTTGCTTAACTTTATTGTGTCACATTGTCCTCTTGTGTAAAATGGAGTAAAACTCTCACTACTAATACTTGTTCCTACAAAAAGAGAGTTAAAGTATGCAAATAACCTGTCAAAATGGAACTTCCTTGGTGGCAGTGACTAAGAGTCTGTCTGCCAGTGCAGGGGACAGAAGTTTCATCTCTGGCACAGGAAGATCCCACATGCCATGGAGCAAATAAGCCCATTTGCCACAACTACTGAAGTCCATCAACCCTAGAGCCCACTAGCCAAAATTACTGAGCCCACATGCTGTAACTATGGGCTTCAGCGTTTGCGCCTACAGCCTATGCTCTGCAACAAGAGAAGTCACCACAATGAGGAGTCCATGCACCAAGTCTAGACAGTAGCCCCCTCACGCCCACAGCTAGCAAAAACCTGCACAAAGTAACAAAGGCCCATCACAGCCTTTGTTAAAAGTAAATGAATTAATTAATAAAAATAAGAATCTGTTTAAAAGTTTGTCTCATAGGTGGCCTTCAGCAATAGTTATCTCACTCCCTTCACTTAATGCCTAGCATTTTCACTGAATAAAAATTTCAGATTAGGCTCAAGTATCCTTATACTTTGAATAAGGTTGGTAGGTGCCCAATATTCTACTGGGGTAGAGCAGAGAAATAGCTACAGAAAGAATGAAGAGGCTAAGCCAAAGCAGAAATGATGCCCAGTTGAGGTTGTATCTGGTGGTGAAAGGAAAGTCTGATGCTGTAAAGAACAATATTGCAGAGGAACTGGAATTTTATGTCCATGAAACAAGGCAAATTGGAAGTGGTCACGCAGGATATGGCAAGAGTGAATATCAACATTTTAGGAATCAGTGGACTAAAATGGACAGGAAAGGGAGAATTTAATTAAGATGACCATTATATCTACTATTATGGGCAAGAATCCCATAAAAGGAATGGAGTAGCCCTCATAGTCAACAATATAGTCCAAAATGCAGTGTATGGTGGCTATCTCAAAATGAATGAATGATCTCAGTTTGTTTACAAGCAAAACATTCACTATCACAGTAATCCAAGTCTATGCCCCAACCTCTAATGCTGAAGAAGCTGAAGCTGAATGATTCTATGAAGACCTACAAGACCTCCTAGAACTAACACCGCCCCCCCCCCAAAAAAATGTTCTTTTCATCTTAGGGGACTGGAATACACAAGTCAGAAGCTACAGATACCTGGAGTAACATGCAAGTTTGGCCTTGGAATACAAAATGAAGTAGACTAACAAGAGTTTCTTTTTCCCCCCAAGAGAACACACTGGTCTCAGCAAATGCACTCTTCCAAAAACACAAGAGACTGCTCTACACACAGACATCACCAATAGTCAGTACCGAAATCATATTGATTATATTCTTTGCAGTTGAAGATGGTGAAACTCTATAGAGTCAGCAAAAATAAGCCCAGGAGTTGACTGTGGCTCAGATCATCAATTCCTTATTGCAAAGTTTAGGCTCAAATAAAATAAAGTAGGAAAACTACTAGACCATTCAGGTATGTTCTAAATCAAATCCCTATGATTATACAGAGGAGGTGATGAATAGATTCAAGGGATGATCTAGATCTAGTAGACAGAGTGCCTGAAGAACTATGGATGGAGGTTTGTAACACTATACAGGAGGTGATGATCAAAACTATCCCCAAGAGAAAGAAATGCTAGAAGACAAAGCAGGTGTCTGAGGAGGCTTTACAAAAAGCTGAGAAAAGAAGAGAGGTGAAAATCAAAAAAATAAAGGGAAGGGTATACCCAACTGAATGCAGAGTTCAATAGTCTAGCAAGGAGAGTAAAGAAAGCCTTCTTAAGTGACCAGTGAAAAGGAATAGGGGAAAACAATGGAATGGGAAAGACTAGAAATCTCTTTAAGAAAATCAGAGTTACCAAGGAAATGTTTCATACAAAAATAGGCACAATAAAGGACAAAAAAAGGCAAGGACCTAGCAGAAGCAGAAGAGATTAAGAAAAGGTAGCAAGAATACACAGAACTACACACAAAAAAACTCTTACTAACCCAGTTAACCAGGCTTGTATGGTCACTCATCTAGATCCAGTCACCCTGGAGTGTGAAGTCAAGTGGGCCTTAGGAAGTATTACTAAAAACAAAGATAGTGGATGTGGTGGGATTCTAGTTGTGCTATTTCAAAGCTTAAAAGATGATGCTGTGAAAGTGATTAGCTGGCACTCACTATGCCAGCAAATTTGGAAAACTCAGCAGTGCCATAGGACTGGAAAAGTCAGTTTTCATTCTGATTACAAAGAAAAGCAATGCCAAAGAATGTTCAAATTACCATACAAATGAAATCATTTCACATGCCAGCAAGATTATGCTCAAAATCCTTCAAGCTAGGCCTCAGCAGTTCATGAACTGAGAACTCTTAGGTATACAAACTGGATTTAGAAAAGGCAGAGGAACCAGAGATCAAACTGACAACATACACTGGACCATAGAAAAATCAAGGGAATTTTAAAAAGTCTATTTCTGCTTCACTGATTATGCTAAAGCCTTTGACTGTGTGGATCACAACAAACTGGAATATTCTTAAAGAGATGGGAGATCTCTGTAAGAGTATATACCAGATCATCTACCTGCTTCCTGAGAATCCTGTATGCAGGACAAGAAGCAACAGTTAAACCACACATGGAACAAAGGACTGGTTAAAAATTGGGAAAAGAGTGTATCAAGCTGTGTATTGTCATCCTGTTATTTAACTTCTGTGCCGAGTACATCAAGCAAAATTCTGGGCTGGGTGAATCACAAGATGGAATCAAGATTGCCAGAATATATATCAACAACCTCAGATATGCAAATGATACCACTTTAATGGCAGAAACTGAAGGGGAACTAAAGATCCTTTTGATGAAGGTGAAAGAGGAAAGTTGAAAAAGCTGATTTGAAACTGAATACTCAAAAAATGAAGATCATGGCATCCAGTCCTATCACTTCATGGCAAATAGAGGGGGAAATATGTAAATTCTCAGATTCTATTTTCCTGGGTTCCAAAATCAATAAAGATGGTGACTGAAGCCCCCAAAATAAAAGACCTTTGCTTCTTGGAAGAATCGCTATATCAAAACCAGACAGTGTTTTAAAAAGCAGAGGCAGCACTTTGCCAACAAAGTTCCGTATAATCAAATCTATGATTTTTTTCTAGTAGTCTTGTCTGGGTGTGAGAGTTGGACCACAAAGAAGGCCGAGTGCCAAAGAACTGACACTTTCAAACTGTGGTGCTGGAGAAGACTCATGAGAGTCCCTTGCACTGCAAGGAGATCAAACCAGTCAATCCTAAAGGAAATCAACCCTGAATATTCATTGAAAGGACTGATGGTGAGGCCGAAGCTGCATCAAATCCAGATCTTCCCATTGAAGGATGCTTTACCACCTGATCTACAAGGGGAGCCCAAGAATACTGGCATGTGTAGCCTTTCCCTTTTCCAGCAGATCTTCCCGACTTAGGAATTGACCTGGGGTCTCCTGCACTGCAGGCAGATTCTTTACCAACTGAGCTGTCAGGGAAGCACATACTTTGGCCACCTGATGCAAAGAGCTAACTCACTGGAAAGCCCCTGATCCTGGGAAACACTGAGGGCAAGAGGAAAAGGGGGGACAGAGGATGAGATGGTTGGATGACAGCACTAACTTTATGGGCATGAATTTGAGCAAACTCAGGGAGCTAATAATGGACAGAGAAGTCTGGTGTGCTTCAGTTCACAGGGTCACAAAGAGTTGGACATGATTTATGTACTGAACAACAGCAACAATGCTTATACAAGGGTTCCACATATTGTATCTCACTGATTCTTATGAAAACATGATTTAATACTATATTTTTGTTTGGTTGGTTGTTTTTAATTAATATGAAGATGTCACATGGCAGTTGGTCCTCAGAAGAGATTCTTGGTAAATGCAAAGGAACATCTAAACAAGCTTCAAACTTACCCATGATCAAGCAAAACATTATGCAGTCTACCCTTTTTACTTCAGTTCTGACACCTTCCAAGTTTCATGTTTACAATTTATAATTTGTGCCTCAATAATCTTCTAAGCCCTCTTCTGAGCCCCTGGTATAGCTCCTAAGACACAATCATAGCCTATTCCCTCTTCAAATTCTAAGTTTAGTCTTAGATTAGACACTATATTCACTTAAGGCTTTTCCCATCCTGAAAACTGCATTCCAACTCAGCTATTTAAAATACTAAAGTATGATACTGTTAAAGTGTTGCACTCAATATGCCAACAAATTTGGAAAACTCAGTAATGGTCACAGGACTGGAAAAAGTCAGTTTTAATTTCAATTCCAAAGAAGGGAATTGCCAAGGAATGTGCAAAGTATGTACAACTGTGTTCATTTCACATGTTAAGAGCTAGTTGTTTAAAAGTGCCTGCCTCTTTGCAACACCATGGACTAGAGCCTACAGTGATCCTCTGTTCATGAAATTCTACAGGCAAGAATATTGACATGGGTTGCCATTCCCTTCTCCAGGGGATCTTCCAACCTTGGGCTTAAACCCAGGTCTCTAGCATTGGCATCTGAGCCACTAGAAAAGGCTGTGCTAACAAGGTAATGACCCAAATCCTTCAAGCTATGCTTCAACAATTTGTGAACTGGGGACTTCCTGGCATTCAAGCTGGATTTAGAAAAGGCAGAGGAATCAGAGATCAAATTGACAACATCAACTGAATCTTAGAGAAAGTAAGCAAGGGATTGAAAAAATAAATCTACTTTTGTTTCATTGACTATGCTAAATACTATAACAACAAACTGGAAAATTCTGAAAGAGATGAGAATCCCAGAGTACCTTACCTATTTCCTGAGAAATCTGTATGCAAGTCAAGAAGCAATAGCTAGAACTGGAAATGGAAAAATGGACTGGTTCTAAAGTGGGAAAAGAGCCATTCAGGGTTATATATTGTCATGCTGCTTACTGAACTTCTGTGCAGAGTACATCATATGAAATGCTGGGCTGGATGAATCACTATCTGGAATCAAGATTTTCAGGAGAAAAATCAATAACCTCAGATATGCAGATGACATCACCCTCATTGCCAAAAGTGAAGAAGAACTAAAGAGCCTCTCGATGAAAGTGAAAAAGGAGAGTGAAAAAGTTGGCTTAAGGCTCAACATTCAGAAAACTAAGATCATGGCATCTGGTCCCATCACTTCATGGCAAATAGATGGGGAAACAGTAGAAACAGTGGCTGACTTTCTTTTGGGGGGCTGCAGATGTTGACTGCAGCCATGAAATTAAAAGACACTTCCTCCTTGGAAGGAAAGTTATGACTAACCTAGACAGCATATTAAAAAGCAGAGACATCACTTTGTCAACAAAGGTCCATCTAGTGAAAGCTATTGTTTTTCCAGTAGTCACGTATGGATGTGAGAGTTGGACTATAAAGAAAGCTTAGCGAAGAGTTGATGCTTTTGAACTGTGGTATTGGAGGAGACTCTTGAGAGTCCCTTGGACTGCAAGGAAATCCAATCAGTCCATCCTAAAGGATTTCAGTGCTGAGTGTTCAATGGAAGGACTGACGTTAAAGCTGAAACTATGATACTTTGGCCACCTGATGAGAAGAGCTGACTCATTGGAAAAGACCCTGATGCTGGGAATGATTGAGGGCAGGAGGAGAAGGGGACAATAGAGGATGAGATGGTTGGATGGCATCACCGACTCAATGGACAGGGGTTTGGGTAGACTCTGGCAGTTGGTGATGGACAGGGAGGCTTGGTGTGCTGCAGTTCATGGGATTGCAAAGAGACAGATACGAGTGAGCCACTGAACTGAACTGAACTGATATATATGTATATATATATATATATATATATATATATGAACACATATGTGTGTTATTCGAGTATGTGTGTTCTTTACTGGGTCATTTTTAATTATAGGTTACCATTACTATAGCAATGATGATTGTTTGTAAAAGTAATGTGGCATAACTTGATCTTTAAAAAAAAAGAAATAAAAAACCCAGAATTTTTTTACTGCTGAAGTATATAATGCTATATGTGGGAGAAGCCTGAAACAAATTGGATATCATCTTCATGAAGGACAAATTGAATCATTAAGACTGCAGGCAATACTTTTTTTATCTAAAGATCCAGGCATGCTATAGATATTCATATTTCATTTGTAAGAAACTAAGACTGAGCTTTTAAGCCCTAGATTGGAAGTTTGTAAAGAAGCTGTTGGCTTCCCAGGTGGCCCAGTGGTAAAAAATCCTCGTGTCAAGCTGAAGATGTGGGTTTGAGCCCTGGATCGGGAAAATCCCCTGAAGAAGGATATGGCAAGCCACTCCAGTATTCTAGCCTGGGCAATCCAATGGGCAGAGGAGCTTGGCAGGCTGCAGTCCACAGGGTTGCAAAAAGTCAGTCATGATTTAGAGACTAAACAGCAGCAGCAGCTGTTCAACCAAGGAAGTTGAATTCTAGTGTAATAGCTCTTGACCAACTTTATGGGGGAAACACATGTGATTCAAGGCAAGTAAATTACTAAACTTCTCATCTTCAATTTGCTTCTCTGTAAAATGAAGATAATGATAACAGAACCACTAGTTTAGTGCATATATATATCAACCGAAGTGAATGTGCCTGATAGATAATAAGAGATTCATTCATGTAAATATATGTATCAGATCTAAAAGAGCTACAGCTTTGTAACTAAACCATAAACTTTGTCTTGATATTAGTGAAAGATGCTTAACCTTCTTAAAAATTGTTTCTCAAGTCTTGATCTGAAAAATGGAAACATTTTCTTTATATTCAAGAAAATCTATGAACTATAAGCTTATTTAAGAAAATAAAGTTCAAATTTTCTGCTACATTTTTGTTTTTATAATTATAGATTATGAATTATTTCTTCCTTTTGTGGGTGTCACTCACTTTGCTTTCAGTAAATTCATAGTGCAAATAAAAATTCAGGTGTTATTCCTTCACTCAATTGGCTCTCCGCTGTGTATCTACCTAAGAATTTCTATTCCTTGGTTTTTTTTCCCCCTTTTTTATTCCTTGTTTTTGTTACCACAGGCTGAGCAAAAATAAGAGTTCCCCCATAATAGTCCTAAGAATATGCCCATTTAATCCCAAAACATATATGAAGTATTTGGTAAAGTACCCATAACACTCTGGAGGAAAACATATTCTACAATCACCAAACTTGGGGTTTATAGCTATTCTTTCCATTGCAGATTAGGAAGGTATGGACACGAATGCTGAAACTTTGGGAAAGTTCATTAAATCAATATTAAATAAACAACAAATGTTAGTTTCTGGGCCTTTTTTCTACATTGTTTTTCTTAATGACATGAAAATTTTAGATTGCATTCAAACTTTATAACAGGTATAACCCTTTCTAAGTATTTAGCTCATCATTTTCTAGGCACCATGAACAGCCTGTTACTCTCCTTGTCAACAAAATTTTCACTGCGTTTTTCACCTCTGTATTTCTAACTATGTATATGAGAGGATTTAACATGGGAGTGAGGACTGCAAAGAACCCATCTACAAACTTGTCCACAGGGTACATAGCCACACAACACATGTAGTCAAATATACAAGGACCAAAAAAGAGCACCACTACTGTAAAGCAGGAGCCATATGTAGAGAGGGCTTTGTGTCATCCTTCAGAACTATGGGATTATAGGGAGCTCAGGATGACTATGTAGGAAATGAGGAGCAGGAAAAAAGTTAACAAGCACATGCCCCCAGTGTTAGCTGCCACCATGATTCCAAGTGTGTAGATGTGGCTGCAGGATAGTTTTAACAGTGAGAAGAAATTACACATCAAGTGATTAATGAGATTGGAGCCACAGAAGGTCAAGCCCATGGTGAAAAGAATCTGCCCAGTGGCATGAAGGATACCCCTGATCCAGGCCACCACCACCAGGAGCTGGCAGAGCCCCTGTTGCATGATGGTCGTGTAGTGCAGACGCTTGCAGATGGCCACATAGTGGTCATAGGCCATAACAGTGAGGATGATGACCTCTGATGCTCCCAGAAAGTGCTCAAAAAACATCTGAGTCAAACAGCCACCCCAGGAAATGGTTCTCCCCTGGTACAGAAGGTAAGTGATCATTTTAGGGGTGGTGATGGATGTGAAGGAGGCATCTATGAAGGACAAGTGAGTGAGGAAGAAGCATATGGGAACAGAAAGTGTGGGGCTGAGGGAGATGGTGATGACAGTGAGAAGACTGGCCAGCTTCGTAAACAGGAAAATGAACAGAAAGACAATGAAGAGTATTTTCTGCAAATGTGGATTCTGTGTGAGTCCCAAGAGAACAAATTCAGTCACGTTGTTGGGAGGCATGGAGACAACCATTTAGGAAGTAACACCTTCTTGGGGACTGAGTCACCTACAAAGAATGAAGAACAATACTTATTAATCTTTAGTCTGAATTTCTTAGGAAAAAAAATACTGCAGCCACTGTAACTGTTGAGCTTGTCCTTTGCTCCTGTGCTTGATTCAAATCTTTCTTACTTTCTCCGTGATGCTTTGTATCTTTTCAGACACATAGCATAAGTCACCTATAAAACAACAATAGGGCAACATTTGATGCGTAATTTACTAAGAAAACACTGAGGTACCTACATGAGATTTGGGGTCCCATTCTGGTTTCAACTCCATTTGACTCTGCAAAGTCATCTTTACACCCCATGCTTTTGAGAACTCTTTTCTGTCTATGAGATTACGAATTGACATTGTCAGCTACATATTATAAGATTAGAGTTGCCTCAAATAGGTAAAAACTATTCCTTCTTCCATGACAATTTACATTTGAATCCTCAGACCTATATGTTGAAGGAAAGACACTATCAATAATATCTAGAAAAAGTAGGAGTTTTAGGAGAATTTGTACAAGTCACTGGTGACACACTTTACCTGGTACCAACCAAAACACATACTACTTGGCATGATGCAGTGTCTGAAACCTGTTAGGTGATGAGCAAATGCTTGGTGAATTGACATTTGTCATGGGTAAAGTATGTCTGCTTCTGAGACCACAGACGTAGGAGAAAATCAAGTGTTTATTTTTTTCTCCTGCTATGTTTTTTTTTTTTAATTTTCTTTACTTTATTGTTTTGGTTTTGCCATACAATGACATGAGTCTGCCATGGGTATACATATGTTCCCCTTCCAGAACC
>ML661926.1:7982-24918 GCA_007570785.1 Antilocapra americana
ATATATATATATATTGAAAGACAACACTTTGGACATGTGTACTTGTGGATACAATGGGGGGGGCCCAACCCCATAGCTTCAAATGTCTGGGGCAGCATTGCCCTAGGTCCTGCTGTCATGTATAATTAACAGTTCCTAGTGATCACCTTTAAAAAGTAAAACGATGATTTTTCAATAAGATGATTTTAGTAAGGTGTTTTGACTCAATATATCCAAAATTTGTCATTTTAGTGTGTATTTGATATGAAATTATTACTATTTCAGGGTGGTCCCGTGGTTAAGATTCCATGCTCTCAATGCAGGGGGTGTGGGTTTGATCCCTGGTCAGGAAGCTAGGGGCTTCCCAGGTGGCTTAGTGGTAAAGAATCTGCCTGGCAATGCAGAAGACATGGGTTCTATCCCTAGGCGGTGAAGATCCCCTGAAGAAGGAAATAGTAGCCCACTATAGTATTCTTGACTGGAGAATTCCTTGGACCATCAGAGGAGCCTGATTGGTTACAGTGACAAAGAGTTGGAAATGACTGAGTGACTGAGCATGCATGGATGGAGGGAAATAGGCCACTCATGATTCAACTAAAGATCACAAATGCTGCAATAAAGATCCTGTGTGTCACAACTAAGACTTGGTACAGCTGAATAAACAAAGGTGTTTTTTTTAATTTGACAGCTATTTCATATTATCTTGTACTAAAGCTCTGAAAGTTGGTGTGTATATTGGCAACACATCTCTATTCAGATCTGCCTTCTTCCAAGTGCTTGTTAAGTTGCATGCAGCTCCTGGTTTGTCTTAGATGATGTCTGCACTAGACATATGGGCCTTACCCTAGTGCTTGGACAAGCGGCTTTCTGGTCTTGAGGGTAAACATGGACCCCTGGCTCTGACATGCTGTATCCAAGTTTGAGCCTGAAGGACAGGGAGCCCTGAATCTGTGGAGAAAGGCCTATAATGATATCTCTTTGTCCCATTGACAGAGATGTTCAAAACCTCTTAGAAGCAGCTACCAGTGGGGCTGCCTTGTTCATGAAGGTCGTGACCAACATCATGGCCAACTTGATTGCCTTTCTGGCCGTGCTGGACTTCATCAGCGATGTCCTCTCCTGGCCGGGAAACATGGTGGAAATCCAGGGGTACAGCTTCCAGGTACAGTCCCTCTCGACCTGTGGAGGGGGTGGTTCAGGCCAGTGGCGACTGTGGGTGGACGCCCACAGAGCCCAGATCAACCCAAGTCCCAGCGGCTCATCTTGCTTTGTGCCTCAGCTCATCTGCTCCTACATCCTGCGGCCAGTGACTTCCCTGATGGGCATGGCCTTGGAGGACTGCTCGGTGGTGACAGAGCTGCTGGGGATGAAGCTGTTTCTGAAGGAGTTTGTGGCCTATCAGGGGCTCTCTGAATACAAGCAGCGCTGCCTTGCAGGCAGTGAGGAATAGGTTGGCTCCAAAAAGCAGTGAATCTCTGTGAGTGTTCCCGTCCCCTAACTGCGTCAGGGCATGATGCAGCTGTCCCTGTACAGGCCTGGATGAGACACACAGAGGTGGTGCTCAACCTCCCACATCTCATTGCCATGGGAAACAAGACAGCTTCAGGCTTCACTGTCATCTTTCTCAAAGTCTCTCTATCTCTTGGCTTCCCTGATGGCTCAGTTGGTAAAGAATCTGCCTGCAGTGCAGAAGGGTTGGGAAGATCCCCTGGAGAAGGGAAAGGCTACCCACTCTAGTATTATGGCCTGGAGAATACTAGAATAGTCCATGAGGTCACAAAGTCTCGGACATGAGTGAGCAACTCTCAGTTCATTTCACTTCTCTCTCTCTCTTGAAGATATCTGAACTCCTTATGTAGACAGGCTACCATCCTATGGCCTTGGGCAAGCTACTGCACCTTGCCTCTTCTGTTGGAAAACTAGTGTCATATCTGCCACCACTACCCCAAAAGGAATGGGTGTGAAACTCCAATGAGGAGCTAAGAGAGTAAAACAGAAAGATCTCACCACATTAATCTCCAATATATGGAATTCAGCTCAGGGGTTGGTTTGTGCAGTTAAGACTTAAAAAAAAACACCTGTAAAAGCTTTCTAAAGTGACACTTTTGAAAAGAATAACAGCCAATGTAACATGTTTAAGAATCAAAAAATTATTCATTATATCATCATCCCCAAATGACACCTATTATAATATATAGTCAATTATATCTAATTATACGATAATAAATGTAAACATAATAATATAATATCTAATTCTACCATTTGGCTCTTATACTCAGTGCTGAAATGAGTTGGTTTTACACTGAAAGTTTCCCTCTAAGAAGACGGTTTCCACAGGAGATTTTCAAGATGTGGGATGACTGAATTGTATGGCATGAATCCTTGTGTGTGTGCTGCCAGTAACTTTTGCAAAGAGTTATAACAACTGAAACCACCCCAGCTCTGCCTGTGAGCATTGATTTAACTACACCTGAACAGGCAGAGCAGCCTTTTAAAAACAAGAATAAGTATTGCTACTTTAATGGGCAAATAATAATAGCTCATTGTTTTAACGTGTGTTTCCTGGGTTACTAGGAGCTTTTAATATAAAATATTTTTTGTGTCTTTGAAATTATTTTTTAGTGATAAAGAAATGTACTCTTTAGTTTTTGTTAAGGTTTGTATGGAGTAAAAAGCTCAGATTTCCCCGCACTCCTAATTTTAGCTCCAGTATCACTGTCTTCTCTAGAGGCAGCGGCAGTATGTACCTTTGGGCTTCCTTGGTGGTTCAGCAGTAAATAATCCACCTGGAATTCAGGAGACACAGGTTTGATCCTTGGATTGGAAAGACCACCTGGAGGAGGAAATGGCAATCCTCTTCAGTATTCTTGCCTGAGAAATCCCATGGACAGAGAAGCCTGACAGCCTACGGTCCATGGAGTCTCAGACTCAGACATGACTAAAGTGACTGAGCACACACATACTCATATGCCTTCAGGATATTTTTCAATGAAATTCATTACTTCAGCAAGTATTTGTTGAGACCTCTGAGTTGCCAGGCCTTCTTCTGTGTACCAGAGATAAAATGGGGAATTAGACAGACATGGTCCCTGGTGACATGAAACTTACATCTAGTGAAAGACACAAGAAAACAAAGGAATACAAATTTTTAAACCACAATCTGCAGTAAATTCTATGATGGAAACAATAAAAAGAATCAGGGATGGGGTCTATCCTTGACTAGATAGGACTGACTGGACAGGGGAGGCCTCCCTAGTCAGTGGTTAAGACTCTCCGATTCCACTGAAGGGGGCTCAGGTTCTTTCCAACGACAGGGAAGTAAGATTCCACGTGCTATGCATTGCAGACAAAAAAAGACTTCAGTGAGATGGATATTTAGACCAAGACTTGGAGGGAGGGGCAGAGGCCAGAAGAAATGGGTACTAGCATTCCAGGCAAAGAAAGAGGTATATTCAAAGGCTCTGAGGTTGTCCAAAGCACTGGTTTGGAGAAGTGAGAGAAGTCCACTTAGAACAGGTGTTAATCGTAACAGAGTGGCCCAGGCCAAAGAACAGTTTGAAGTCACTGAAAATTTGACTTCTGACATTTTAGCAGTAGTTGGGCTGCTGTCTGGAGGGTGATTGTAGGTGAGTAAGCAGAATGCAAGTACCTTAATGTTTTCAATCAATGTATAAAACTCTGTATGTTATAAAGATATTGACTCTTTTTCATTTTCTTTTTAAAACATTTTGGCCACACCATGCATCATGTAGGATTTTAGCCCCCCAGTTAGGAATCAAACTTGGACTGTTTGCATTGGAAGTATGGAGTCTTAGCCACTGAACCACCAGGAAGTTCCACATTTTCTACATATATTTTTTCCTGGTTATTTTTATTTTTGTTTCTCTTCATTCCATATTCAGAATTTTTTTCTAAAACTACAAATTTATACCAAACCTCTGCATTTCTTACATTATTTCTAAATTTAGAAACTTACCTCCTGGTAAAGGTTAAGTTCCTGAAACAGTATGATGAAGTAGTTAAAATGATGTGATCTTGGGAGTCAGACAAAACTGAGTTCAAATTGTGACACAACTGCCTTTTTGCTGTGTGAACTTCTTCAGTCACTTATAAGAGCCTCAGTTTGCTCCTCTCCAGGATGAGAGCAAAATGCTATTCTGTAACAATACTAATATTATCCTATATTTTCTAATATTTAATGTTTAAAGTGTTAATATGTATCTGCTTTAATTGATCTAGAATTAGTTTTTTGTGGTGCAAGGTATGGGTCTAAGCCTTTTTATTCTACCCAAATTATCCCATGTTGGATATTAGTACTTCTAGGAAATTACACAAGTGTTCACAGCAAAAGGGAAAGAGAGTTGTGTTGCTTACATACCTACTCTAGGGACTTCCTTGATGATGCAGCAGTTAAAGACTCCATGCTTCCAATGCAGGGACATGGGTTCAATCCCTGTTTGGGGATCTAAGATTACACAAGCTGTGTGGCCTGGCCAAAAAGTTAAAAATTAAATAAGAATAAAATAAAATCTGAACTTAAGCCCTCTGCGGATTCACCAACTTCAGCTCCATTGGGATCATGCTGAGAGGCCTGAGTGAGTCCTAGTGGGGCCTCCCCAGCCTCCTATAAAGGGCAGGGATTGCAGCAGGGGTTGGTCTCCAGTTCTGGCTCTCAGATACCTACAACTTCCAAGAGATCTGTATGCCTCAGTTCTCCTCTTGGTCTAAGGCAGAGCCTGAACAAGGAGGTCATGGAACTCCCTCCCAACCCTGGAATTTCATGATTACTCTGCTGCTTGGCTGGCCCAGGGCCCTAGGAGGGGTCCAGAGGCATGGCATTGGCTGCCCGGCCGAAGCTTTGACCTGCCAGTTCCCATACCCACAGTGGACAGATAGGCCCTGTGGGGCCTGGGGAGGAAGTCTCTATAGAACTATTAGCTTTTTACAAAAAAAAAAAAAACAAAAACGTTTCACCCTTCACAGTCCCCTGCCTAGTGGTGCAACCATGCTGTTTTATTGAAAAGCTAACTGAGCTGTGCAAAAGTGAAATGTGACCCGAGTCACTCAGCTATAAAGTGGCTGTTAACTGTCACTGTGTTAGTCGTGCAGTCGTATCTGACTCTTTGCAACCCCATGGACTGCAACCCATCAGGATTCTCTGTCCGTGGAATTATCCTGGCAAGAATACTGGAGTGGGTTGTCATTCCCTTCTCCAGGGGATCTTCCCAACCCAGGGATACAACCTAGGTCTCTTGCATTGCAGACAGGAGCTTTCTTTACCATATGAGCCACCAGGCAATCCTAATAAATGGATGAACCTGTGTTTAATCCTGGGTCTGCCTGACTCCAAACTCAATGTTCTTTCCCTACACCTGCCACTGATGACACGTGGGGAAGTGTGGACTGCTATCTAGTCAGGCCAATGAGGACTCTCTGATTCAACAAGCATCAGGAGGGCAGCGTCTGTTCCTATGGCCCCCAGAAGAGGAAGGCTGGTAAGCAGACAAAGCCAGAGGGGCCTGTGGAGTCCTGGACCTGAGCCCTCCTGTCCTCCTGAAGCCTCCATGTCTCCCCAGTGGATGGGCAAATTCTCCAAGATCGTGCTCCAGGCGCACTGCACGGGGGCCTGTGTGTCCCTGGTGAACGCCTGTGTGACCAGTGAGTACAGGCCTGGTGGGCTCAGTCCAGGGCTAGGCACTGGGGCCTTGGCCTCTCTGGCAATCGTTGGGTAGGGTTGAGGGGGATAGTAAGGGGCTGGACCCTGCCCACTAGCTGCTTTCTCTGCACAGGCATCCTCTACATGCCCAGGGGACCTGCAGTGGACTTTGTGCCCCTCCTGAACAAGACCCTCAGCAGCAACAGCTTTGAGGTGTACCAATGCTGCCAGCAGGCCTTCCAGGGGTGAGTGACTGGGCCAGGAGGCCACGGGTGGGGTGATGACAGTGATAGGGTGCAGAAACTTGAGTACATGGGGTGGGGAAGGCCTTTGGTACCAGAGCAAGGGTGGAGAAATGTTATGGCTGTGGCTGATGTAACCAAGAACAAAGGAAGTGGGGCTTGAGGACCAAACTTAGAAGAAGGTTGGACCAGAGACATGGAGCAACTTCCCTGAAGTCGCTCAGCCTTTAATGGTCAGCAGAGCCCATTCCTGGAGTGCAGAGTATAGCTTCTGCTTCTTTTAATCACCAGCCCGAAGTTCAGCCTAGAGGCCCTGGACAACTGTTGTCAATTCTCTAATCACATAGTCTTTGTATAGCAGGGATAGAACGTCTCTGTGTCTTCCAGTTGTTATTCTCTCCCAGTAAGCAGCTGCTGCCACCCTTCTCTCTCCAGACCCCCCTATCCTGTGGGAAGCCACAGGGCTTATACCACCTCAGGCACAAATCAGGAAGGGTGACCAGGGGCTGGGTGGAATGAGGGGTGGCCCTCAGCCCTCACCTCCTTTTTGCTCTTGCATTTCCTCCCTCCTCAAATGTAATGTTCAGAATCGCCTCTGTATCTTCTCTCTTCTCTGTCTGCCCTGCCCTGGGTCAACCCTGTTTGCCCACCCCTTCTTCTCTGGGGCTCTCAGCTCTGGCAATTCACTGGCCTTATTCCCTTCTCCTCTCTGGGCACAGGAATCTCGCTGTGGCTCAACCCCTGCCACATGGCTTTTCCTGGAGATGCTTTCCACCACTTTCATAGACTCCCCTACTGCCCACCTCCACAGCACTTTCCATACTGGTGGCTTGTGTAGCACTGTCCTCCAAGGTATGCAGAGGTTTCCATAATCCTCTAGGTTTGGGAAACACTGGGCTAAATAAAGTTAGGATTTTTTGGTTTTGTTTGTTTTTCTCACTGTGGACTTGTCAGAGCTTGATGTGGATATAACAGGAGACGTTTTCCAAAATTGGCTGTAAGAATCTTTTGGATGGACGCATCTTTTAGTTGAGGATCCCATGGGAAACAATCTGGAAAATATTGGTTCATGTTCCGACTGCTTTACTCTACATAACTATCACCTTTGTAGATGTTTAGTGAACACTACGTGTCAGTACACTGTTCTCAGTGATTCATAGTTTGTAACTCAGTCCTTACCACAACCGTGTGAGGCAAGTGCTGTTGTCATCCCTAGTTGAAGGACCAGAGTTCAAAGAGGTTAAGTAAGTTGCCTAAAGTGGCACAGCTGGGAAGAGGAAGTCAGGACTTGATCCCCAGCCATCCAGTTCCACCAGCTATAGTGTGTGGTCTCTCCACTAAGCTGCTAAGAGCTCAGTTGTCTGACTTGCCCTACACCCTCTGTTTGCCTCTTCACCCCATCCCCATCCCTCTGCTCCAGCAGGTCAGGCATCTGCTGTCTTTTCTGTGCCTCTGAGCCTTTGTTTTGGGAGTTCTTGTCACCCAGCATGTCCTGCCCTATGCTCCTTGCACTCTGTCCTCATTTCCTTAGCAACTTTGGCTGCTGGGGCCTGCAGGATGCTTCTGCCCCCCATTGGCCATGGGGCACCTGACCCCTCACCCACCTCTGTTGGATAAGGCTCCCCAGCTGGGGCATGAGGTAGAGGCCCAGCTGGTTAGTAGTTACCATGCTCTGTCAAGGACCTAGGCTCTACTAGGCACTGGTCTTACTCCTTGTGACCCCCACGGGCTGGCCCTCGGTACTTTCTGAAGGGCCCACGTCCTTGCCCTTAGCTCAGCACAACAGAGTCAGTGGCCTGACTCCCATGCCCCAAGGCAAGGCTATTTCCTGCTCCCTGCAGCCCCGACTTCCCTTGAGCTGTCACAGGAGGCCCTCCTGACTGGACATCACAGCTGTCTCTTAGTATCTGGGCGCCACCTCCCCCAACTTCCTTTCCTGGACCACGTGTACACACATCACCTGGCCAGTTACATTCCCGAGAGGACTATTGGCCCCTGAGAGACAGGACTCAGATATTTCTATGTCCTCATGGTGCTCAGCACAATGCTGGGCCTGTGAAAAGCGGGAGTTTTCCAGGTGGCACTAGTGGTAAAGTACCCACCTACCAATGCAGGAGACTTAAGGATACACAAGTTTGATCCCTGGCTTGGGAAAATCCCCCTGGAGGAGGGCATGGCAACCCACTCCAGTAGTCTTGCCTGGAGAATCCCATGGACAGAGGTGCCTGGCAGGCTACAGTCCCTGGGGTCGCCAAGAGTTGGACATGACTGAACCAACTTCGTACATATTGTGCACATATTGTGAAAGGTGTTAAATGAGTATTTATGGAACGGAATTCACCTTCTGTCAGACGCACTAGCATGCATGCCATGCTGTACCTGTATAGACTGTTTTGAGCTCAAGAGCTTTACTGACCAAGGGGACTCCTTGGTCATCTGAGCAGCAGACTCTTACCATCTCCTCCACCCACCATGGTCCTTCTTCTTCTTCTTGCACATGCAGAACCTGGGAGGCCATTGAGGGTGGGACTGCAATAATACACTGCTTAGAGAGGAGGTGCCTGTGCTGGTACCAGCTGCCTGTGCCTCAATCAGATCATTGCAGTCACTCAGCCATGTCCAACCATTTGCGACGCCATGGACTGCAGCAAGACAAGCTTCCCTGTCCATCACCAACTCCTAGAGCTTACTCAGACTCATGTCTATTGAGTTGGTGATGCCACCCAACCATCTCATCCTCTGTCATCCCCTTCTCCTCCTGCCTTAAATCTTTCCCAGCATCAGGGTCTTTTCCAGTGAGTTAGTTATTAGCATCAGGTGGCCAAAGAATTGGAGTTTCAGCTTCAGCATCAGTTCTTCCAAGGAATATTTAGGACTGATTTTCTTTAGGATTGACTGGTTGGATCTCCTTGCAGTCCAAGGGACTCTCAAGTGTCTTCTCCAACATCATAGTTCAAAAGCTTCATTTCTTCAGCACTCAGCTTTCTTCACCATCCAACTCTCACATCCATACATGACTACTGGAAAAACCATAGCCTTGACTAGATGGACCTTTGCTGGCAAAGTAACATCTCTGCTTTTTAGTGCCTGTGCCTAATTGCACCCTAAGCAGCAGCTTCTGGGTCAGGATTGGCCTGGATGCCTCCACTTAACCCACCCCCCCGTCAGAAAAGGCATTGCTAATCAATCACAGCGTCCCTTGCACTAAATCCAAATAGGGACTCAGAATCTGGATGAGCTCAGGACTGGACGAGCCCACCACCAAGTGATTCGAGGTGCCTTTACCAGACCTTAGACTTCCCTGGTGGCTCAGATGGTAAAGCATCTGTCTGCAATGCAGGAGACATGGGTTCAATCCCTCTGTTGGGAAGATCGCCTGGAGAAAGAAATGGCAACCCACTCCAGTATTCTTGCCTGGAAAAGCCCATGGACGGAGGAGCCTGGTAGGCTACAGTCAGTCCGTGGGGTCACAAAGAGTCAGACACGACCGAATGACTTCTCTTTCTTCCACTTTACCAGACCCTAAGGACCCAGATTGATTTTGTATCTCTGGCCTGAAAAAGTCTCAGCTTTGTGAAACACTCTAGAAATCAATGAGGACAGGGTGTCCAAGTGGTTAACGCTGAGGGAATATGCTGCCTTTTCCCTGTGCTCTACACACATGAAATCAAATCCTACCTTCATCAGATGTGTGCTTTGGGGCTTCCCTGGTGACTCGGATGGTAAAGAATCTGCCTGTAACTCAGGAGACCTGCGTTTAATCCCTGGGTCAGGAAGATCCCCTGGAGGAGGAAATAGTGACCCACTCCAGTATTATGGCTTTGGAAATCCCATGGACAGAGGCTATAGTCCATGGGGTCGTAAAGAGTCAGAGATGGCTGAGCGACTAACATTTTCCCTAGAAAATCAAAGGGAGTTGAAGCAGAGAGGATCCTTGCAAGGAATGAATAACATGAAACTATTTTGTCCACTCCAGGTTTGTATATTGCTTGTTTATTCAGTCAAGGAACGTGTACTGAGTACCTAAGGTCTTACTTGGCTTGATTGGGCTGCCATAACAAAGTACTGAAAACTACACAGCTTAAACAACAGAAATTTATTTTGTCTTACTTTTGGAGGCTAGAGGTCTACGGTTAGGGTGTCTGCATGATTGGCTTCTGATGAGGTCTCTATTCCTGATTTATAGACACCACCCTCTCACTGTGTTCTCATACAGCAAAGAGAGACAGCATCTCCCTGGTTTCTTTTAATAAAGGCCCTAATCCCACCCATCATGGGAACACCACTCTCAATACTTCATCTAAACCTGGCTTAGTTGCAAAGGTCCCCATCTGCAAACACTGTCACACTAGGGGTTAGGGCTCCAACATACGAATCTAGGGGCACACAGTTCAGTCTGTAACACGTACTTGTGCTGCACTGTGACCTAGGTAGGGGGACAGTGGTGAACCAGGTTGTGTAATGAGCTACAGAGAAAGAAGAGGATCCACTGGGAATAGAAGCCCCAGCAGAGGCTGGGTGGAGATGGCTTCTAGGGAGGATTCCTTGAGAGGAGGGAAGGAGAAAGTGACTCCAGTGGGGCTGGTGGCGTGGGTACACAAATGTGACCTGACTAATGGCATTTTCTTAAAGTTCTTAATATATTATTAAGTGAAAATAATGCAAGAATAGGATTATACAAATTGCCATTTAATTTTTTTATATATTTTAACACAATACACTCTAGTATTAGGTTATCTGCAAGATAAGGACAGGATTTTTTTTCCCCAACTAAAGCCCAGGTCAATAATTTCAAAAAACATTTTTATTTATACCAAATGTTTGAAAGCACTGAATCCTCATCACTAGACCACCAGCGATATATCAAATATTTGAACGTGCTTGTATGATTTTACATAAACTAGATTTCTTGAAATATGCAGATTCTGTGTTATTCTGTACTTCGTGTGATAGCAATACAAACACAGCAAATATTTATAGTTTTTTAAAAATTGATTTTATTGAAGTATAATTGATTTGCATTGTTGTGTTAGTTTCCCATGTATAGCAAAGTGATTCAGTGTGTATGTGTGTGTGTGTGTGTGTATAGTTTGCATCTGCTAATCCCAGACTCCCAATCCATCTCTTCCCTATTCCTCTTCCCCCTTGGCAACCATCAGTGTTCTCTATGGCTGTGAGTCTGTTTCTGTCTCATAGATAAGTTCATTTGTGTCATATTTTAGATTCCACATATAAGTGATATCGTGTGGTATTTGTCATTTTCTTTTTGACTTACTTTTCTGAGTATGATAATTTCTAGGTCGACCCATGTTGCTTCAAGTGGCATTAGGTGTTTTTGTTTATGGCTGGGCAGTATTCTATCATATATATATATCATGGTACATACATACATATATACATATATGTATGTATGTATGCTACATTTTCTTTATCCACTAGACTGTTGATGTAAATTTAGGTTGTTTCTATGTATTGCCTATTATAAATAGTGCTGCTATTAGATAGGAGGTTCAGACAGTAAAGAATCCATCTGCAAATCAGGAGATACAGGTTGAATCACTGGGTTTGGAAGATCCCCTGGAAAACGAAATGGCTACTCACTCCAGTATTCTTGCCCAGAGAATTCTACCACGGACAGAAGAACCTGATGAGCTACAGTCCATGGGGTTCCAAAGAGTTGGGCACAACTAAGCAACTAATACTTTAATGAGCATAGTATGTATGTATATCTTTTCGATTATCCATAGCAGTTGCACCAACTTATATCCCCACAAACAATGGAAGAAGGTTCCCTTTTCTCAAGACCTGCTCCAGAATTTGCCATTTGTAGGCTTTTTAATGATGGCTGATATGACTGGTGCATTTATTGTAGTTTTGACTTGCATTTCTCTTAACAATTAGTGATTGGGTGTCTTTTCATGTGCCTGTGGCCCTCTGAATTTATCATTTTAAACTCAGCTCTGGTGAGATGGCCTGGTCAGGGACTCCTCTTATTCACATGACTATCTGAATGACTGCATTTGGAGAGAGCAGTAAGAGTCAACATCTGAAGCCCTTTCAGTATTTGAGGCTCCTGCCCCCCTCCTGCTGCTTCCTGCATGTGCCTGACCATGAGTGAAAGAAATTGAAAGGGCTTTGCTCATAGAAAGGCCTGGATGCCAAGAGCATGTTGAGAGCAGGCCTTTCTTAGGTGGGGCTGGCTGTCGCTGCCCATAGAGCTGACTGAAGATAGGAGTTGACCAAAGCCAGGCTCAGAGCAGCAGAGAGTGCTGCCCATGGAGGCACCACAGAGGGACTGTCTTGCTTTTGGAGAGAGGCATTGAGAACAGCATGCCCTGGAGGGAAGGTCGCTGCCAAAAGGTTCCGGGATGGGACCTGGACAGCTGCCCATTGTGGGGGTGTCCAAGCCTCACTCACATCTGGGATCAAGGGGCAAATGCGGGGAGGGTAAGGAGAAGAGGGCAGCCTGGAACACCAGAGGCTGCATAAGGCCACACACAATGGGGTCCACTCTGTGCTGGAGACCATTTTCTGCTCAGCCCCATTTTGTCCTGGACCAATCCTTGTAGAAAGGGCAATATAAGTGAATTACTGGGAAAATAATAATAATCAAGGAATTTTTATTATTCAATTCAATGAATATAAGATTACTCTGTCAACTTGCTATGCAGTTTCTGAATGTCACTTTCAACATCTATACATATGTTACTGCAAACCCCAAAGCAGATGTGGACTACATCAGTCCATGCTGTGAATAAATCTGTCCTATATCATTTTCTGTTCTTAATGAAAACTCTTCAGAGCATTTTCTCCTCAGATGATTTGTTCTGCATTTAAGATTCCCTAAGGGGAACTGGGGAATGGCCATGGGACTCAGGCTGGAATCCATGAAACCCACCTTTCATATGATAGCATGCATGCAGAATTGGAAGGACCATAAAAGAATTCCAAACAATGTATGTATATGCTCCCCACTCAAGCAGTGAAGTGTTACCCCCACCTCTGAAGGGTGAACGATGCTTAGTGATATTCTTACAAAGGGTACGGTATGGAAGCAGGGGAACAGGAAAGAAACCTTGCCACAGAGAAGCCTGGTAAACACTTCCTTAGCCAGGTGGTCACAGTTAACCTCTTCAATGGTAAGTTAATTTGAGAACATGTACGCTTGATATGTTGTGTTGAGAAGAGCAATTCAACTCTGTGTTGCTCCTCCCCAAAGCTCTTAACCCCAGTCTTGTTCAGTTGCTAAAGTTGTGTCCAACGCTTTGTGACCTCATGGACTGCAGCACGCCAGGCTTCTCTGTCCTTCACTATCGTTCTGAGTTTTCCCAAACTCATGTCCATTGAGTCGGTGATGCCATCCAACCATTTCATCCTCTGTCGCCCCCTTCTCTTTTTGCTTTCAATTTTTTCCTGGGATCAGGGTCTTTTCCAATGAGTCGACTCTTTGCATCAGTTTGCCAAATACTGGAGCTCCAGCTTGATCATAATCCCTTCCAATGAATACTCAGGGTTGATTTCCTTTAAAACTGACCCATTTGATTTTGCTGTCCAAGAGACTCTCAAGAGTCTCCTCCAGCACCACAATTTGGAAGCATTAGTTCTTCGGCATTCAGCCTTCTTTATGGTCCAGCTATCATGGTCCAACACCAGTCTAACCATTAGAAAATATCAGACAAACTCAAATCGAGATGCAGTCTACAGAATATTGATCTTCAGTCCTCAAAAGGCAAGTCAATTAGAAGCAGGGAAGCTCTGAGAAACTCTCATAACCTCAAGAAGCCAAAGGGAACATGTGTACTCAATGTGTACCACAGTTGGTTGAATTTTATCCCCCTCAAAAGCTATGTCCAAATGTCAGCCGTCAGTACCTGTGAATCTGACCTGCATTGGAAATGAGACTTTACAGCTGTAATTAGGTTAAGGACCTCAAGATGACATTATCCTGGATTTAGTGTGAGCCCTAAATTCAAGGACTGGGTGTCTTTATAAGAGAAATGAGGGGGGAGTTTGAAGCACACAGGCCCAAAGATGCACAAAGAAGGTCATAAAAAGATGGTCACAGAGATCAGCATCTTGCTCCAAGATATAGCCCACACAAAGCCAAGGAGTACCTGGGGCCACCAGAAGCTGGAAAAGTCATAAAGCATTCTCCCCAAGAGACTTTGGAGGAAGGGTACCCTGCACACTTAGGACTTTTCCTTCTGGAACTCCAGACAATATATTTACATTTTCAGACACTAAATCTGTGGTGATTAGTTCCAGAAACCCTAGGAAACTTATCCAATATCTTGCACGGGATCCTGGAGTGGAAAAATTACATTAGGGAAAAACTCATGAAATCCAAATATAGTGTGGAGTATAAATTAAAAACATTAATATTTCTCTATTAGTCGTGATAATAGATCATAGTAACTGGGAGAGGAAACTGGGTGGGAGGACCTATAGGATACATGGGAACTCTATTATTTATACAGCCTTTCTGTAAATATAAAAGTTTTTAAAATTAAAAATTTTTAAACTGCATGGGGTGGGCTTCCATGGTGGCTCAGTGGTAAAGAATACACCGACCAGTGCAAGGAACATGAGTTTGATCCCTTGTCTGGGAAGATCCCATATGCCACAGAGCAGCTAAGCCCATGTGCCACAAATACCAAGCCAGAAACCTAGAGCCTGGGAGCTGCAGCTACTGAACCCCCCCCCAATGCTAGACCCTGTGCTCTGCAATAAGAACAGCCACCACAATGAGAAACCCTTGCAACTAGAGAGTAGCCCCCTCTTGCTTCAACTAGAGAAAAGGCCAGGAAGCAATGAAGACCCAGCACAGCCAAATAAACAATTGCATGGGAAAACCCCTGCATGGACACAGATTTTTTTAACTTGTAAGTCATCCCAGGGGTATCTTTGTCCTAGAAAATGCTTGTTCCAGCTGGCAACCCATCAGGGTCTGTGAGTCAATCAATGGGGCCCAATTATTCTTTTTCCATTGATTCATCCTGCTCTCACCTCTGTTGACCCTTCACTTTAATTCAAGTGTGTGCCTTCAGCTGAATATGAATTAGTCCTGGCCTCTTTACAACCACATGGAGAACATCATCTGCTTGAAATTACTAAAGACTCAGAATTGGCGAGCCCTGAGTTTGGACAGGACTCTGTATATCATGTTGAAGCTGTCTGCCCCTACCAAATTTTCTGAGGCTTTTTATACCCACAGTGTAGATGGTCTCTATCATTAAGGAGATTTTACATTTGAATCACGAGACTCCACCCCCATGACCATTGTAGATTGAATCAGGACTGAACAAGTGACTCAAGTCAAGCTAATCTAGTAATGTCAATGGTGTCTCAGATTGTGGGGAAAGTGATCAAACTAAAGAAAAAAAAAGAAACAGAGTTCAGAGCTGAGTCATAACAGGGGGCATGGCTTGGAGCTTATTTCATTTCCTCCCCCTCCCGCCCCCTGCAGCCTTAGTGCTCAAATTTTCCTTGGATGCAATGAGAGCTTAATTCTTTCCCAAATCCCCCTCTAATCTGAGCTAACCATGAAGGTTCTGTTTACTTTTCAATCAAAAGGATGCCTTCTAGGTATACCACATTGTTCAGCTACTCAATCTGCTTGAAATCAAGTGTTCATGTCATTTTCTTGCATACCATTCAAATAAGAATCTCACTACTTCTCCAGGCAACCCATCTCATATTGGTCAACTCCACTTCTTCGAAGGTTCGTTTTGATTGTCTATCAGAAAGTGTACCATTTTATCCCAGGTTTGCCATTCTGGACTACTCAGAACAAGTCCAAACATGTGTGTGCCTTTATTGTTCCCCCACCCACCCACTGCCAAAGCCAAAGTAATATTGTGCATCGGTTTAAAAAAAGATCACATTTTATATAAACCTTATGGAAACGGTCTACTCTCTCTCCACAAGACAGCCCTCCAACACCTCAAAGATGGGAACCATCCAGTATTCTTTTTTGAGCTGGGAACATTGAGTTCTTTCAGTTGTTGCTCACATAGGACATAATAGTCTCAGAAGTTTCCCCAGACTTGATTCACAGTTGTTCTTCCCTGATGTACAGACAGGTCATGTGTCATGAGCAAGTTCAAGATTGAAGCAAGAACGCAGGGTGGTAAATAAAATCTCATGGGTGTAACCAAGAGGATGTGCTGGGGCAAAAGAGTGAATATAGACTTGGGAGGGTGTTTGAAGGCGGCAGACCTCATAGGATGGAGGAGTGTTAAGAATCTGCATGCCTGCTTCAGAAATCCTAAGAGCTGGAAGCTCGTGTGTTGAGAGTAAAACACCAGGAGGAATTGTCATGGAGGGAGAGAATGGAAGAAAGTCCTGACCCAAATCAAAAAGGGGACCAGAGCCAGGATATGAATGGTGTGGATGAGACATTCTCTACTGGTACATCTCTTAGGATTCCTACCTACCCTCCATCCAGGGTACAACAAGTTCCTAACTTGCCTGGGGAGTGATTTCCATTGCAGAGGGGCAGGGGAATTGCTATTTTTGAATCAAATTCTGATAAAGACATGGAATGGTAACGTGGGAGTAACTGTCCATGGAAATTTGTGAGTGGGAGCAAAGGAGAATCTGGCATAGCCAGGCACTGATTCCACCCTTGAAAATACAGCCATTCAGGAAGAAGTCAAAATGCAAGGCTGGTTTTTCTGTAGTAAAATATCCCAATGAGAAAAGTAAGGCAGAAGGGACAAAAGAAACCATCATGGTTATAAATCAATATTTGGGCAAACTATGGGAGATGGTGAGGAACAGGGAGGCCTGGCATGCTGCTGTCCATTGTGTCGCAAAGAGGTGGGCAATACTTGGGGACTGAACAACAGCAACATAAATGAATATCAGGAACCTAGCTTACGAGAGTTTAAAAATAATGGTCACCAAAATCTGACCAAAGAACACATGATCCAGTGTATGAAAGATGGCCTACCTGCAGTCTTTAGTTTCCCGACCACTGCCTTAGATAAAGGGATGCACCCTCCATGTCCCTGATACATTTCACAGCTTTTCTCCAAGCCTTCTGGAACACAGATTA
>SRVM01019441.1:0-14962 GCA_007570785.1 Antilocapra americana
ATAAAATCCACAATGTTCAGTACTCACTCAAAAGTTACCAAGGAACAAGACAAAGGTGCTTATATTTAACATAGTGTTCAGCAGACCAACTAGGCAGAAAAAGAAAATTCATCCAAATTGGGGAGGAAGTAAAAGTGTCAGTGTTTGCATAGCATGATATTATATGTAGAAAATTCTAAAGACTTTAGCAAAAACTGTTAGAACTAATAAACTAATTCCATAAAATTACAGAATACAAAATCAACTTATAAAAATTTGTCGCATTTTATACACTAATATCAAACTATCAAAAAGATAAATTAAGAAAAATATCTCACTTATATTGTGTCAAAAAGAGTAAAATTACCTAGAAATAAATTTTTTAAATGAGGTGAAAAACCTGTACAATGTAAAGTATAACAAGTCAACAACTAAGTTGAAAAAACAATTAAATGGAAAAGTATTCCATGTTGATAAACAGAAAAATTAATATTGTTTTAATATCCATGTTACCCAAAGCAATGTACAGATTGAATGCAATACCAAGAAAAATTCCAGTGGAATTTTTTATAGAAATAAACAATTCTGAAATTTGAATGGATCTACGAAAGATCCTGGGTTTCCAGGTGGCACAGTGGTAAAGAATCCTCCTGCCAATGCAGGAGAAGCAAAAGATGCGGGTTTGATCCCTGGGTTGGGAAGATGCCCTGGAGTAAGAAATGGAAACATGCTCCAGTATTCTTACCTGGAAAATTCCATGGATAGAGGAACCTGGTAGGCTACATGTCTATGGAGTCACAAAGAGTCAGACATGACTGAACATGCATGCACACATGCACATGTGCACACATATGCACACACACACACACACACACAAAGACCCTAAATAGCCAAAGCGATCTTGAGAAAGAACAAAGCTGGAGGCTTTAGGCTTTCTGATTTCAAACTTTATTACAAAGCTAACATAATCAAAATAGTATGGTATTGGTTTAAAAACAGACACATTGATCAAGGGAACAGAATAGAGAGCCCAGAAATAAAACCACACATATGTGGTCAATAGGCTTCCCGGTGGCTTAGATGGTAAAGAATCTGCCTGCAATCTGGGGACCTGGGTTCGATCGCTGGGTTGGGAAGATCTCCTGGAGAGGAGAATGGCAACCCACTCCAATATTCTTGCCTGGAGAATTCCATGGACAGAGAAGCCTGGTGGGCTACAGTCCATGGGTTGCATAGAGTCAGACAGCCCTGAGAGACTAACACACATGTGGTCGGTTAATTTACTACAAAGGAGCTAATATTAGACGAGGGGAAATGACAGTTTTTTTCAATGATTGTTGTTGGGAAAACTGGATAGCACATGCAAAGAAAAAAAATGAAACCCAATCACTATCTTATACCATCCATAAAAATTAGGCCGAGATGGGTTAAAGATTTGAACATAAAATCTGAAATCATAAAACTCCTAAAATAAAACATAGCTGATAAGCTTCTTGATTCAGGCCTTGGCATGACTTTTTTGGATTTGACATCAAAAGCAAAGACAACAAAAGAAAAAAATAAATGAATGAGACCACATTAAACTTAAAAGCTTCCTTACAGCAAAAGAAAACTATCAACAAAATGAGAAGGCAACCTACTGAATGGGGGTATATATTTGTAAGTCATAAATCTCATAAGGGTTTGATATCCTAAATATGTGAATAACTCATACAAATCAGTAACAAAAAAACTACAAACAATCTGATTTTAAATCATGTCATTGTATGGCAAAACTAATAAAAAAAAAAAGACTCCAAAAAAAAAAAAAAAAATGAAACTTATTTAACCGATCTTAAAAAAATAAAAAAAAAATAAAACGAGGCAGAGGATCTGAGTAGACATTCTCCCAAAGAAGACATACAGATGGCCAAAGGGCACACAAAATGTGCTCAGCATCATTAATCATTAGGGAAATGCAAGTCAAGACTGCAGCAGCCAGCATCTCACACCTGTTAGAGAGGCTATCATCAAAAAGAAAGAAGTCTTGGTGAGGATGCGAAGAAAAAGGAACTTTTGTGCACTGTTAGCGTGAACGTAACAGGCACTGTGGAAAGCAGGATAGAGGTTCCTCAAAAAAGTAAACCTAGAACTGCCATATGACCCAACAATTCCATTTCAGGGTGTTTATCAGAAGAGAATGACAGCACTAACTCAAAAAGGCATCTGCCTCCCCATGTTCATTGCAGCATTACTGCAACAGCCAAGACAGGGAAGCAACCTAAGTGTCCATCAGTGAATGAACAGATGAAGGAAATGTGGTGTTTATATATATATACATATAAAATGAAACATGGTTCAGCTGTAAAAAATGAAGTCTTGCCACTTGTGACAATATGGACGGACTTGGAGGGCACTTTGCTAAGCGAAGTCAGTCAGACGAAGAAAGGCAAATACCATATGCTGTCACTTATAGTGGAATCTAACTTCCACAGCAACAACGAAAAACCAACCACCAAGCTCATAGGTACAGAGAACACACTGGTAAATTGCCAGAGGTAGAGGGTGTGAGGTGGATCAAATGAGTAAAAGTGGCCCAAAGGTGCGAACTTCCAGCTGTAAAATAAGTCACAGGGAAGTAATGTACAACATAGTGATTACAAGTATTAATTACTAATGCTATAATAATGAAAATAACTATCATATAATAGTTATTATTTTATTATTAATATTAATGACATAGCATTGTACATTTGAAAGTTGCTAAGAAAGTGAATCTTAAAAGATCATATCACAAGAAAACATGTGACTATGTATGTGACAGATGTTAACTAGACATAGTGGTAATAACTTCACAACATACCCAAATACTGAATCATTATGTTGTATACCTGAAACTAATGTAATGTTGTATGTCGATTATATTTCAATTTTGAAAACTTTGGCAGGCCTCTTATGACTCAGGAAAGAGATACCAAAAGTATCTCTCACTAGAGACTGACAGACTTAAGGACCCACAGGCAAATGGAGAGAGAGGTAGGAGACCGAGAGATATTGCAAATTTAAGATGGGGGGCTGGAAAAGAACTGAAGCGAGATTGTTGATACATTGGGGCTGATAGAAATGAAATGGATCAAAAGCTTACCACACTTTGGAGAACATCAAGAACCAACAGTCTTGGGAGAGACTTGGTCTTCTCACAGAGAGCACACGGGGCAGTGTTAGAATAGACATTTTGAACATGGCAAACTAGGTGGCAGTTTTGTAACACGGTCACAAATTCTTTGACACTTTTCTGAGCCTGTGACTGCTTTAATCAGTAGAGTGGAAGTGACACTGTATCCCTTGGTCACCGGAACACTCCTCAAGCCCTGAGCTGCCATGCTGTGAGGAAGCCGAAGCCACGTGGAGCTGTGGTCAGCAGTACCGTCTGAGCGCATAGATCAGCCACCTCAGCCCAAGCATGAAACACGTGAGTGAGAAAGCTATCTTAGAGGGGAATCCCCTACCTCAGCTACTTATCAGCACCCAGCTATCCAAGTCAGCCCAGCTGCGAGCCCAGAAATCACAGAGCAGGCAGAGCCATCCCTAGCATATCTCTTCTGAATCTTTGACCTACAGAATATATGAGCGTAGAATAAAATTTTATTTTATACCACTAAGTTTTGAGGTGATTTGACAGGCAATAGATGTTATTGACTGAATTATGTCCCCAGCCCCCGCCAGTGTAATCTTAATGCCTCACAATGTGATCATGTTTGGAGAACAGCCTTTAGAGATGTAAGTATGTTAGAATTGTAGGGTAGGCTTTAAACGATGGGGGTAGGCCCTCATCCAGTCTGACTATGCCCTCATAAGATGAGGGTATGAGGACATTCGGAGAAGCTCCATGGATGCTCCGTATAGAGGCAAGGCCTCTACAGTGGGAAGGTGTAAGAAGGCGGCCTCAGGAGAAATAAGCCCTGCCCAAACCCTGTTCTTGCACTGCTAACCTCCAGAACTAAGAGGAAATAAATTTCTGTTGTTTAAGCCACTCAGTCTATGATACTTTGTTTTGGAAGCTCTGGCAAACTCAAGAAAAATCTTTCTTCCCCTGTTCCTGCCTGATTCGGCCAAATCACTGAGTGAAACTTCAAGGTCCTCTTTCGCTTAGAACCTTCATCCTCTTTTCTTTTCGGTTGTGCTGGGTCTTTGTTGTTGTGCAGACTTTCTCAAGCTGCAGGGAGCAGGGGCTGCTCTCTAGCTGTGGCGCGCCAGCTTCTCACGGCAGTGACTGCTCTCGTGGTGGAGCACGGGCTCGAGAGCAAGCAAGCTCCAGTAGTTGCTGCATGTGGGCTTGCGGGCTCCAGAGCATAGGGTCAGTAGTCTCGGCACAGAGGCCCAGGTGCCCCTCAGCCTGCGGGATCCTCCCAGATCAGGGGTGGAACCGCCATCCCCTACACTGCAGGGCTGACTCTCAGTCACTGGCCCACCAGGGATGCCCCCTTATCGTCATTCTTAACTTTTATTTAAAATCCAAGCTGAATGGCATCCTCTTAGAAACTGGATTTTCGATTCAAAGAAAACCAGGGAATCTCCCCCAGTATGCATGCAAGAGCAGGAAGATCCAGTCTGCAAAGGCAAACCGATAAAGCAGATACCCGGAAACAAGCAGGTAAAGGAGGGGAGATTCTTAAACATTTCATTTTTCTAGTCTAATAGGACTTTCCTGAGGGCTGGCTGTATTCCATGTATTCTGAGAGACTGGCCTCATATGCCTGTCATGAACTCTCTGTGTGAATTAAGTTGGCTCAAGTTGGCTTCCATGACGTGAGACCCAAATCACCAAAGTATCCAGTTGGGTTCACTGGTGAGGGACATTCATTCAGTGAGGGCCAAGACAGAAGTATATATGAGGACTCCTGACCCCAGTCGTCACTCCGGCACACACAGAAACACTGAGAACTTTGGTGAGGTCAGGGAATCTTACATGAGCAGGTGGGCAAGATGAGTCAAAGGGACTTGAGCCATAACTGTAAACGTGATCTCATTTGTACTCAAAGCCTTAAGAAGCTTGGGAAAATTTTAGCTGCAGAGAAATAAATTGAAAAGTTTGACAGAAACCTACAACAATAGTGACAGGCCAAAACCAATAATGAACTGGATTTTTTTTTTTAAAGTCCTAAGGAATAAAGTCACTCCAAAAAGAAAGAAAGGCAAATTAAATCTGCTGGCAGTGTGTTATGAAATGGTTGACCAGGATGAAAAACATAATACATAGAAAAACAAAACCAGTGTTTCAGAAAAAAGCTGCATGGGCCAAAAAGAAAGCTCAGCTGTGACCCAGTTGCTAGTAGGAAGGGAAAAAGAGTCAGGCCTTGCTCATTCTTAGCTTGTCAATCCTGACTGAAGCCTGATCCTAAGGCAGGTTCTAAACACACAATGGATTAGCTCTCGGATAGAATGAGAAGGAAAAGCACTGGAAACCTGGCCTGGGGAGGAACTAGGAGCCAATATACCAACCAGAAACTCAGTCCTAGCCAATGGCCCTGAAGCATCTTATCCCTAGTCAATGGTACATGTATTCTGATGGAGAAGCAGGCATATCCTGATACACACATAAACCTGATAGAAAGCAACATATACCCTGATAGCATGAACATTTATGTAACTTGAACTATTATTCTTGAAAACTTGCATCCTAGGGGAGAATTGTACTTCCTTATGCCATTGATGTCAGGCCAGTCCTTGAGATTTCCTCCAGCCAATGAAGCATAGGCAGAAGTAGCATGTGTTATTTCCAGACGGTCACTTTGGACCCAGTGTGTGCCGTTTCTCCTTTTTCTCAACCATGAGACTGGCAGTGTTCCAGATAGAGGCTGTTCCCAGCGTAAATGCCACATGAACAAAGCTACACTGACTTGTAACGAGTGTGAAATGTAATGAGAAATCTTTGTGTTTGAAGCCATTGGGATGGGGCAGGGGATCTATCTGTTACTGCAGCATAACCTAGCTTCTTCCGACTTATACCTTGCAAGATCAATAGCTTTGGTGATGAGAATAGAGCACTCCTGGTCACCAGGGACAATCTACAGGCTTCAGGGGTTGGCAATGAAAGAGTATTATGAGAAAAAACAGGGCAATCCCCTTAAGTGCAGGGTCCAAAATAAGATGTACATGAGACCTGGCTGGAGAGAGCAAAACATAAGAAATCCCCTGGAATTGCAAATATATTATTAATTTCTATTCCAACTGGAAATACAAAGAACCACTGATATCCAACTAAAATAGAGATTATTTTAATGAAAAGGATTTGAGGGGATTTTGAGTTTTTGTTTTGTGTTTGAGTTAGGTTTTGAGCCAAAAGGTAAAGTGAGGATCAAACTGAATGAATTGAGGAAGACAATCAAAGGGTGACAAACACACACATACCCCTGAAACCACAGCTGGTTTTGGATATAGTCTTTTGAATACAGATATACTGCAGATTCACATTCTATTCTGTCTCTGTTATAAACTCCATCTCTAGCCCCCTATTTAAATAAACTCTTCATTGCAGCCTTGCTTTGCCTTATGCAAGTCTCTGTCTGGGGACAGGAAATCTGCTCCTGAAACTTCGCCTGGGAGCAAGGGTATTTCCCCAGGCACAGAGTTTCCTGCTGTTGTCTGTCTGCCTGAGGGATTCTAGGTGTTCCACATCAGACTGCTTCTAGGTTCACTGCCCTCTTGTGAAGATATCAGTACCATTTGGAATCTTCTCAATGCCCACCCTTGCTGGCCTTTTGTCTGGAATAAAACAGAGATTGTTGGGACCCTATGTCACCATTCTCTGCTTGCCAGCCTGAAACTCTGCAGTCATCTTTAGTCAGTCAATCTGCCCCGTGCTGGTCCTGCTGAGTGAGTAACTCCTGTGCCCAGCTCTTCTCTCCTGCTGCTGAGCTGTACTCATCTCGTATGGGCACATAACAAATCAGAGTGACAGCTGGTGTGAATGAAGGGACACTCAGCCTTCAGAATGACCACAGCTATTTCTCATAAGTGATCCAAAACAAGAAAGATGCCACCAGGTGGGTTTTGTAAGCAAGCTCAAAAATGTAACTATATAACTCCAAGATAGAGAAGATCCAGCCTGACAGGTGTAAGAAATGGACCTGTGGTGTGATTTGTTTGACCACAGGAACCAACTGTCGACAGTACTGCAGTTGCTAAAAAGCTTTTAAAGCAAAGTAGGTATTGATCTTCCTCTAAATTGTTTTTGCCTGTCTATATCTGGAAGAGGCTGTGGGCTCTGGCTTGTCAGGTTGAGATTGATCCAGGATGGCTGGATTAAAACTTTAACTTAAGCAGTGTCATGAGATTCATAGAAAATTGGAGGAGCTATTCAAGATAAAAGGAAACTAAAGTCAGGAAAACCAAATGTAATATGAGATCTTTTATTTGATCATAGGTTGAAAAGAAAAATCTGGAAAGGCATTCTTTGAATAATAGGGAAATCTTATATGGTCTATATATGACATTAAATTTATTAAATTGCTGTTAATTTTCTTAAGTGAGTAATGATATTGTAATTTTGAAGACAATGTCCTTACTCTTAGGAGATACACACTGTCATGCTAAAATACTTAGGCATAAAGTAGCACGATGTTTCTAGCTTTCTTTCAAATAGCTCAGGAAAAATAAGAACTACACATATATAAAACTGAGATGAAGGATACATAGGTGGATATTGTATAGGTCTTTCAACTTTTCTGCAGGTTTGTGAATTTTAAAGAGGAAATTTTATCCTGAGAAACCAAGATAAGATGCAATTTGGAGTTTTAAAAGATGAAGAATGAAAGAAGCCAAGATTTCTGTGTTCAATTATATAAAGAACTAACTCAGAGGAAAAGAATGGGACTTACGCAGAGGGTCTCCAGAGAGCAGAGGTAGGATCTTGGCATGGGAGAGATGAGAAAATAGACTTTGGCTCGTAATAAAGAAAACTGTGTAATAAGACTCTCACCTTGGTTACAGCTAGCTCTAGCAGCAGAGAGAAGGCATAGTTTTACAAGCAAGGATGTGTTTGTCACTTGATATGATCTTTGAATTTTAACTATCAGAGAATGACCAAGCAAAATCATGAGAGCTGCTCAAAGTTTAACTCAAGAGCAAGAGAAGACTCCATTCACAGAATATAAGTTTCAAAAGCAGTGAAGAATTTAAAAAGTATTGAAGAAGTGTCTTCCCCTGTGGTCTAGGGGCTAAGATTCCACACTCCTAGTGCAGAAGCTCTGGATTCGATTCTTAGTCAGGGAGCCAGATCCCACATGCCACAACTAAGAGATCACAGAGGTGACTAAGAGTTCTCACGCTGCAACTAAGACCCAGTGCAGCCAAATAAGTAAGTCAATAGTAATAAATAAATAAATAAATAAAAATAAAAAGCAAACACACAAGCAAAAAACATTCCTCTGCATGACTCTAGAACCTCCCCTTTCCAGGCCCTAAAAATGTATTTTAAAATTATTGAATAGAACTTATTCAAAATACTGAAAGCAACCTATATATGTACTAAATAATACAACCGGTGGTGTAAGAGATGATTCAACCTGATATACAGATGCTGCCCCTTTTGATTTTCTTTCATCTCTTCTCAGGAGTCAAGATGAAATGCTCAGTCTTGGAGTCTAATATCTTCAAGTCCTCCCCAGAACCTTCAGCAAGCTATAATACTTAACTGAAGATTGACTAAAAGTGGATTTTTATTTAATCTGTATTTATTTTAATGGTTGCCTTCTTTTTTAAAAAAATTTAATTTATTTATTTTAATTTTCCTTACATTATCGTGTTGGTTTTGCCACACATTGACATGAATCTGCCATGGGTATACATGTGTTTCCCTTCCAGAACCCCCCTCCCACCTCCCTCTCGATTCCCTCTCTCTGGGTCATCCCGGTGCACCAGCCCTGAGCATCAGATCTGGGCTGGCGATTGATTTCACATATGACGATTAACATGTTTCAATGCCGTTCTCTCATATCATCCCACCCTTGCCCTCTCCCATAGAGTCCAAAAGACTATTCTATACATCTGCATTTCTTTTGCTGTCTCGCATACAGGGTTCTCATCACCATCTTTCTAAATTCCATATATATGCGTTAGTATACTGTATTTTTGTTTTTCCTTCTGGCTTACTTCACTCTGTATAATAGGCTCCAGTAATGGTTGCCTTCTTTTAAAAGCAACTTTCCTGGATTTCCATTGCGTATTTTTTCATTTTAAATAAATGTATTACACTTTGAAAAGTTGAATCAACTAAAAAAGTCATACCAAGGACTATACTGATTTGGCAAAAAAAAAAAAAAATGTGCAGGGAATATTTCAATGTTTGGAGTTGAGGTAAACATTGGAAGAGGTTTCCTTTCTCTCCTCTGTAATTGAAATGCTAGACACCAGTCACTCCCAAACAAGACTTATCTTTATGGAGAGCTGCCTCCTTTGACCATGAGCTTCTGAAAGTCTCCAGTTTTGATATGGACAGATGACATCTTTTCCCATGGGATAAAGCTATGAAAGTAGTCTGTCTTCATGGTTTCTTTATTCACTCTCCTGAAACTTCTGCAACTTCCCTTGAATTACATTTTTTTCCTGCACTCTAGTCTTCAGCTCTTTTGTTGCTTTCTTTGATGGTTTCTAAGTCTTTGAAGATTTACTAGCAAATATTCTAGTAAGAAATGAGAAGGCTCAAGAACTTCTTTGATTGTGGCTTCCTGTCCAGTACATCTAATGCCTTAAGCAATGGTTGAGAGACATTACATAATATGGTGGCACCTACATCAGACTCAGAAACCGTTATGATCTTTTCCTTATGCTCATTTGTCCTGTTGAAACATACAGATGCAAGACGGATATGTTACTTTCTTTGACCTTCTTCAATGTCCTCTCATGTCTCACTTTATGCTTCAGGCGAGACTTTACTCTCTTTTTAATGATTATGACTTCACATAGGCATCTTTCTCTGGTTTAAATAGCATACTATCATAAATAGTAGTACCAATGGGAGTTAAAACAAGGCAAAATAAACCACTGAACCATCTTGCTTAAGAATACAGTTTCTTGGTCACAAAAGAATCAAACAGTCTATCCTATACAAATGAATCGTTTCCCACTACTGACCATTCAGTAATGAGTGGATGATTATTAATTTCTCTTGAGCATCGCAATATAGCATATCTGTGATTGTTTTTTAAATCAGAGAATGTTCATAAATAGGAAAACAATACCTAATTTTCTTAATTTAAAAATCACAAAATTGAGCACGTTATACCTGCAAATGAACGTATTATGTAACAAGGAGAATGCTTACCTGGTAAAGCAACAATTTCCCTCTCATTGGATAGGATCTTTACGGATAGTGACTGGATGATCAAATGTTAGCTTTACATTAGTCAAACAGGATGGTGGAATCATTTATCTTCTCACTGATTCAGTATCATATAAAGTTTTATAGCATAAACTAACCTTTTAAACAGAATGTTTGCTTTACTGTATCAAACAGCCTAATCAAAGGAAAAAAAATAAGAAGATGAATTGTTGTTTGGTTGCTCAATCGTGTCTGACTCTGTGACCCCATTCACTCCCCTTCATGATCTCCTGGAGCTTGCTCAAACTCATGTCCATTGAGTCAGTTCTAGTTCTGTCAAAATTTAAATCAGACAGTACATATTCTGAGTTATTATCAAGTTGAATTAGTAAAAACAAATTATTTAAATGTTTGTCTGATGAAATCTATTTTTCATATTTATTTCCTCTGAATCTTCCCTGTAAAGCTAGTGATATCTCATAAGAATGGGAACCATAGCTAGGTAAGTAAAATTTTCAAGGACGCTCTAAATGAGCCATGAAGCATCACCTGGCATACTCAGGCATGTCAAATTCTAACTTTTGTGTATGTTAATAATTCATTTTTTACTTACAGTCACTGTATGAAGTTTTACTTTCAGTTAAAAATCGTAAAATTAGTTCCAAGGAGAAACCAAGATGCCAGAAATGGGATGGATATAAAACTTTCCCTTCTATAATTTGTTTCACTATTTCATGTTAAAGGCTTGCAGTGCAGTTGCCTAGATAATTAAATTGCTTTGGAATTTCTCACCCAAATGAGTAAAGAAACAGAAGTTTATTTTAAGAGTAAAAAATACTGTTCCTATACTTCTTATTGCTTTGTACTTTTTTCAAACCAAAAATTTTCCAGTGTTGAGGTTTTAGGAACAACCAAACTGATGTTACTCTCTCCAGATTTGCTTCCTAAAGCTCATCTGCCGGCAGCCTATCCCCATCCAAGCTGGTCTCTCATTGTCACATACACACTTATCATAGCCACTTACAGCTCTGTGTAACTTTCTCCCTTGCCTGCAATACATTTCCTCTCCCTTCTACTTAGTCATACTCTGGAGGAAGGAACTAACTGGATGGCTCCTCTAATAGTCAAAAGAGTTCTCTCAATGAAAAACTGAGAACATGTCACTTGGCAGAACCATTTGGAGACTTACCCAGTTAAAAAGTGTCAGCTACATCTTCTCTGTGACGTACCATTATGCACATAATACTCATTTATCTTCCTCTTACATGAATTCCCTCAAAAGCAAAGACCTTCCACATCTTTGCTAGTGCTTGGTACTGTCAACATTTTCTGTTTTGGCCTTTCTAGTGGATGTGTAGTGGTCTCTCATTATGATTTCAATTTGCATTTCCCTAGTGTTTAATAATATTGAGCATCTTGTCATCTGCTTATTTGCAAGTTGTCTCTAGTTTGTTGCAATATTATTCAAATATTTTGCCCATTTACTTCTATTAGGTTGTTGTCTTCTTATTACTAAGCTACAAGTTTTTAATAAATACTTTGAATACAGTTCTTTATTAAGTTTATGTTATGCAAATGTTTTCTCCCAGTATATAGTTTTTCAGTTCATCTTTGAAAATGTCCTTTGAAAAACAAAAGTTTTCAGTGTTGATGAATGCTAGTTTTTCAGTTTGTTCCTTTATGGAGAATGCTTTTGGTGTCATGTCTAAGAAAAATTTTGTCTAACCCAAAAGCACAAAGATTTTCATATTTGTTTACTTCTAGATTTATGGTTTTAGTTTTTATATTTAGGTCTATAATCTGTCTTGAGTAAGTTTAGGTATATGGCATGAGGAAAAAGATTAGGTTTATTTTTTGTGTATAGATATGCAGTTTTCCCAGTGCCATTTGTTAAAAAAAAGATGATTCTTATCCTGTTGGAAATCCTTGGATCCTTTATCAAAAGTATATTGGAAATATATAGAAAGTTTATTTCTAAGCTCTCTATATTCTGTGCTAGTGACTATGCCTTTCCTTATACTAATACCACATTGTCTTGACTGCTAAAGCTTTATAGTAAGTCTCAAATCAAATAACTATGTCTCCTGACTTTGTTCTTTTTTGGAGTGGCTTTAGCTACTCTAAGCCCTTTGCATGTCTCTATGACTTTTAGGATCTGTTTGTCAATTTCTATCCAAAAAAAAAAAGCCTGCTGGAATTTTGATAAGAATTGCATTGAATTGATAAGTTAACTTGGAGGGAATTGCCAGCTTAACAATATTAAGTCTTTGCCATCCATGAATGTAAAATGAGCCTCTATTTACCTATATTCTTAATTTTTCTCCACAATATTTATGTGAAAGTGTGAAAGTGTTATTTGCTCAGTTGTGTCTTTCTCTTTGTGACCTCGTGGACTGTAGCCTGCCAAGCCCCTCAGTCCATGGATTCTCTAGGCAAGGACACTGGAGTGGATTGCAACTCCTTCTGCAGGGGATCTTCCCAACCCAGGTATTGAACCTGGGTCTCCCACATTGCAGGCAGTTTTCCCTATACAAGTCCTGTACTTCTTTATCAAATATATTTCTAAGTATTTCATATAGTATCATGAATGAAATTGTTCCCTTAATTTCGTTTTTGGATTTTTCATTATTGGCTTATAGAAATAGAATTGATTTTTGTATATTGATCTTGCATACTGGACCTTGCTAACCTAGATCATTTGTTCTAACATGGTTTTTTGGTACATTCCTTAGGATCTTCTACATACAAGACTATGTCATCACAAATAAGACAGTTTTATTTCTTTCTTTCCAATCTTTATGCCTCTAGTATCTTTACTTCTTGCCACACTGGCTCAAATCTCCAATACAATCTTGAAAAGAAGTGATGAGAGTGAAAATATTTCTCTTATTCCTAATATTACAGGGAAAGAATTCAGTCTTTCACCAAGTGTAATATTAATTGTAAGTTTTTCAGAGATGTCCTTTATCAGGATATTTAACTGGCTTTTTATTTTGGATTAAATCCACTTGATCATGGTGTATAATTGATTTTAGATGGTGCAGAGACCCATTTACTATTTTGTTAAGGATTCTTCCATCTCTATTCATAAGGAATATTGGTCTGTAGTTTTCTTATACAACTTAAAAGCAATATTATATGTGTGTACCTAAAGATATAATCTCTCATGAAGTTTACAGTCATGTTGGAAGTTAGAAATAACAAAAGAATATATATTTTTTACATATACAATTAGAATTTTGATGGCTCTAAAAGAAAGAAGTAATGTTATATGAGTTTTTTTAAAGTAACAGGACCAAATGGCGAGGAATAGAGGACATGCTTAAAAAGGTATAAGGAAGTCTTTTCCAAAGGAGTGATTGACATTCAAGTTGAAACCTAAAGAGTGACCTGGCTGGAAAAGGGGAGAGAGGTTGTGGTAGGTTTCAGGCAGAGGTGACAACTGGTGTAGAGACTACAGTCAGGAAAAACGTGGATAAATTAGAGAAACTGAAAAAGATGTGATGTATGTGAGCCACCTAAGAGAAGAGAAGAGAAAGACATGACTGACTAATGGACTGAGGGGGGAAAGAGGATATAGGATTGAATGGTAAAATGCTCTGCTTCATATGAAAAGGTATTGAATTCAGTCTTGAGCAAAATCAAAGTGCCAATTAAAGAAGCCGAGTAGTTGTTTGGATGGAAAAATTACTATTTCTATTACTATTAGAATTTCTATTACTATTACTAATCGTGTTTTCTATGCCTTGGTAGGTTCTTAGTGGCTGAAGATGATGGTACACGCACAAAATTCAAGATCCCCCTGGTTGACTGTGACGTCAGGGATCTTTAAACATCTTACACACCAAAACTCAATGAAAAGAAGCCTGCCCACTGCAATTTACTAGATTACATATGTAAATAGCTCAATGTGAGTTTATTCTTTGATGCTTATAAACATTTTTCTGGCATTCACAGAGTTACATGCCCATTCATCTATCAAAACGGAAAGAGAAGTATTACTCAAAAGTGTTGAAAGGCACAGGTCTAAAAAAAAAATGCAACAGAATAGAACTGTGAAAAATGGCTCAGTCGTAAACATTCTAAGCATGCTGGGAAGCATGGGTACACTTTAAAACTGATTACTGTTCTAATTCTCTGGATATCATATTCATGGCTTTAAATAATTACTGATTTCTTTGATGAAGTGTTTAGCAAATGAAGAAATAGAATCTTAATTTTGGAATGATTTGATTGCTTCTAATTGCCTGTTGTTTCTTCACGTATCTGAATTTAACATCACAGAAAGCTTTTGAATCATTAGCTCTGGAAACATAAGCCCATCACTTAACCACATAATAAGAGAATCACAAGCATCCAGGACAGCCAAAAAACCTAATCTGGAAGTTCTAAGACTCAACTGGGAAATGCATCTGCCTTCAGGATGCCCTCATGGCGGTAATTTTCCAGTCTCATATGAAAATTCATTGCCCCATCCACAATTGAACATTCTAGGGAGTGGAAGAAGCTTTGAGTTATATTTATATTCACTTTCTGTAACAACAAGGGACTCAAGAAGGTCTTGAGATGGGAGGGAAAGGGCAGGACACAAATACTAGATGATGAAGAAGGCGTACAGCTGTTGGGATGTGATGAAGACCGGCTGGAACCAGCCGCAACCAAGGTAACTTTGAGAATAGTCCA
>ML661927.1:0-15203 GCA_007570785.1 Antilocapra americana
GCAATCTTTATTTCAAGAAATACTTGCATTCTTTCCAATTCTCTACTTCTGCAATAATTATAAAACAGTTTAAAGTTAATAAAAGGCATAAATCCCACGGAATTATCACTCCAAAAGTAGTACTATCTTTTAACATGTGAATCGTGAATTTTTTCCTATTCTCTTTCACAATGTTTTACTGACAAAAGTTAAATTTAAGGTACTATCAAAAGAAGTATAAATACCTTATGAATAAAATAAGTTTACAGAGAGAAAATTGTTTTCTCATCTACATTTATAATTTTACAATGGAAAAAATTTCTACATTCATTGGAATTTAACAAGAAATAGCATATTTAAAAAGGATATTACAATGTAATAAAATCCATATTTGATAAACCCACAGCAAACAATATCCTCAATGGTGAAAAACTGAAAGCATTTCCCTAAAGTCAGGACCAAGACAAGGGTGCATACTCTCACCACTACTATTCAACATAGTTTTGGTCATTTTAGCCACAACTAATTTAGCAATCAGAGAAAAAAAATAGATCAAAGGAATGTAGATTGGAAAAGAAGAAATAAAACTCTCAGTGTTTGCAAATGACATGATTCTCTACCTAGAAAACCCTAAAGATCTCACCAAAAAATTACTAGAGCTAATCAGTAAAAGTAGTGAAGTTGCAGGATGTAAAATTAACACACAGAAATTCCTTGCATTCGTATACACTAACAATGAGAAAACAGAAACAGAAATTAAAGAAACATTTCCATTTTCCATTACAATGAAAAGAATAAAATACTTAGGAATAAATCTACCTAAAGAAACAAAAGACCTATGTACAGAAAACTATAAAACACTGATTAAATAAATCAAAGATGCCACAAATAGATGGAGAAATATATCATGTTCATGAATCAGAAGAATCAATATACTGAAAATGAGTATACTATCCAAAGCAATCTATAGATTCAGTGTGATCCCTATCAAGCTACCAACAGTATTCTTCAGAGAACTAGAACAAATAATTTCACAGTTTGTATGGAAATACAAAAAACCTCGAATAGCCAAAGCAATCTTGGGAAAGAAGAATGAAACTGGAGGAATCAACCTGCCTGACTTCAGGCTATAATACACAGCAGTAGTTATCAAGACAGTATATTACTGGCACAAAGACAGAAATATGTATCAATGGAACAAAATAGAAAGCCCAGAGATAAATCTATGCACCTATGGACACATTCTCTTTGATAAAGGAGGCAAGAACATACAATGGAGAAAATATAATCATTTAAGAAGACAATCTCTTTAACAAGTGGTGCTGGGAAAACTGGTCAACCACCTGTAAAAGAATGAAACTAGAACACTTTCTAACATTATACACAAAAATAGACTCAAAATAGATTAAAGATCTAAAGGTAATACCAGAAACTATAAAACTCCTAGAGGAAAATATAGGCAAAATGCTAATTAAACTTAAAAGCTTTTGCACAATGAAGGAAATTATAAGCAAGGTGAAAAGACAGCCTTCAGAACGGGAGAAAATAATAGCAAATGAAGCAACTGACAAAGAATCAATCTCAAAAATACACAAGCAGCTCCTACAGCTCAATTCCAGAGAAATAAGTGACCCAATCAAAAAATGGGCCAAAGAACTAAACAGACATTTCTTCAAAGAAGATGTACAGATGGCTAGCAGATACATGAAAAGATGCTCAACATTACACATTATCAGAGAAATGCAAATCAAAATAACAGTGAGGTACCATTTCATGCCAGTCAGAATGGTTGCTATCAATTTAGAAAGACGGTAACAAGAACCCAACATGCGAGACAACAAAAGGAACGCAGATGTATAGAATAGACTGGTGGACTTTGTGGATGAGGGTAAGGGTGGGATGATATGGGAGAAGGGCATTGAAGCATGTTAATTGTCATGTGTCTAATCAATCGCCAGCCCAGGATTGATGCTCGGGACTGGTGCAGGGAGGTTTCCAGGTGGGGAGGGAGGAGGGAGGGGGGTTCCGGAGGGGAAGCATATGTAAACCCATGGTGATATCATGACAATGTATGGCAAAAACAATAAAAAAATAAATAAATAAAATATTCATGGTTACTAGTAAAAAAAAAATTCATGGTTACTAGTAAAAAAAAAAGTCTACAAGAAATAAATGCTGGAGAGGGTGTGGAGAAAAGGGAACCCTCTTACACTGTTGGTGGGAATGAAAACTAGTACAGCCGCTATGGAGAACACTGTGGAGATTCCTTAAAAAACTGTAAATATGACCCAGGAATCTTACTGCTTGGCATACACACTGAGGAAACCAGAATCAAAAGAGACATGTGTACCCCGATGTTCATCACAGCACAGCACTGTTTACAATAGCCAGGACATGGGAGCAACCTAGATGTACATTGGCAGATGAATGGATAAGAAAGCTGTGGTACATATACAAAATGGAATATTAATCAGCTATTAAAAATAATTCATTTGAATCAGTTTTCATAAGATGGATAAAGCTGGAGCCTATTATACAGAGTGAAGCAAGTCAGAAAGAAAACACCAATATAGTACATTAACGCATATATATGGAATTTAGAAAGATGGTAATGATGACCCTATATGTGATACAACAAAAGAGACACAGATGTATTGAACAGTCTTTTGGACTCTGTGGGAGAAGATGAGGGTGGGATAATTTGAGAGAATAGCATTGAAACATGTATATTACCTTATGTGAAATAGATTGCCAGTCCAGGTTCTATGTATGAGACAAGGTGCTCAGGGCTGGTGCACTGGGATAACCCTGAGAGATGGGATGGAGAGGGAGGTGGGAGGGGGGTTCAGGATGGGGAGCACACGTACAACCATGGCTGATTCATGTCAACGTATGCAAAAACCACCACAATATTGTAAAGCAATTAGCCTCCAATTAAAATAAATTTAAAGAATAATAATAACGAATAAAGTAGGAGATTAGCAAGAGTTATTAAACATATTAATGTTTACTTGTGAAACTATGAAGAGAGTTAGGGAAATTAAAGAACCCACAACTTAGTACCTGTAGGCAGGCATTACCACAATAGGACCTGGGAAAGCAGGGGAGATGATGGTCTCAGAAACACATAAGCTCCATCTAAAAGCCAGTGCTACCTCTCAGCCAGAAGGCAAGGCACCTGATTGAAACAGACCAAAGAAGACAGCAGCTCAGGATGGAGCGATCTCAATGAGTAAAAGGAGTACATATGTAAACATCCAACCATGTATTCAGTTTTTATTTACTTATTTTTTCCTGAAGTAAGAGAATAAACATTATTTTTGAATTTAGCTTGAAGAAAGGAAAATACTGAGGAAATGAGAGTCTTCCAACTTATCTATTCACTTAATTTTATTGAACATCAGTAGAGTCAGACCACTAGTACACCTCAGAAGCCAATGCAATGGACACAAGAGACACGGGTTTGATCCCTCGGTTGGAAAGATCCCCTGGAGGAGGACACAGCAACCCACTCCAAGACTCTTGCCTGGAGAATCTCAAGAGGTGAATAGGACAGAGACTTTGTCTCTTAGATTTTTGAAGTGGCTTTTATATGGCAAAGGAATGTGAGTTAGACCAAATTAATGTATCAACAGAATTAATAGTTGCATAAGTATTTTCTTTATTGTGTCAGGAAGTGTTTTTAACATTTATTATTGACCGAGAAGCTATTAGATTTATTACATGGTAATCTCCCTGACCCTTAATGTCCTCCAGCAAAGACCCAGGAAGAAGTTGTCAAAGGTGTGGAAGAAGAATTTGAGCACCTTTGTAATAAATTGAATAGAACATCTTCCAAAGTTCACATTTTTCATAAAATAGAAAATGTAGCATGTTTGTACTAATACAATGTATTAGTTTGTATAAATAAAATATCTTGAGCATGTATGAAAGCCCAAAATATGAACTTCTCATCACCTTGATAGTAAAAAATATTGCCTTATTTAATTATGTTAATTTTCCTGAATCTGTGTTCATCATCAGCACTGAAATGTAAGAAGACATAATAAATGTGACTGGATTCACTCTCATGGGATTTACACAGAATCCTCAGATGCAGAAAATTCTATTTGGCTTTACTTATTACCTATAGTAGGCTTCCCTGGTGGCTCAAGTGGTAAAGAACCTGCCTTAAGTATGGGAGACCTGAGTTTGATCTCTGGATTGAGAGGATCCCCTGGAGGAGGGCATGGCGATTATCACTTTGGTAATGTGATTAGTATTCTGTGTGGTCATCCTATTCTCTTTGAAGACTCATCGCTCTGCAGGGAGGAAATAACAACAACAAAAAAGCCCTGTCTACCTGTAGCTCCTCCATCACAGTTGCTGTCTCGTTTTTTGTTCCCTGTATCAACCTCATGTTCAGTCATGTCTGATTCTTTGAGACCCTTTGGACTGTAGTCTACCAGTTTCCTCCATCTATGAGATTTGTCAGCCTAGAATATTGGAATGGATCACCATTTCCTCCCCCAGGGGATCTCCCCAACCAAGGAATCGAACCCATGTTTCCTGCATTTCAGGCATTCTTTATCTGCTGAACCATCAGAGAAAACTGTTCAGTTCAGTTCAGTCACTCAGTTGTGTCTGACTCTTTGCAATCCCATGGACTGCTGCACTCCAGGCCCCCCTGTCCATCACCAACTCCCGGAGTTTACCCAAACTTATGTCCATCAAGTCAGTGATACCATCTAACCATCATATCCTCTGTCATCATCCCCTTTTCCTCTTGCCTTCAGTCTTTCCCAGCCTCAGGGTCTTTTGCAACGAGTCAGTTCTCTTGATAGACATTGTATTTAAAATTATGTTGGATTTCTTCTTCTGTTGGGTAAAAATTGGCAGTTATTATAAAAAAAATAATTGCACACTATTTAAACTGATGTGAAAAATCTGAAAAATTCTCAGATGATCAGGGGCTTCCCTTGTGGCTTAGCTGGCAAAGAATCTGCCTGAAATGTGGGAGACATGGGTTCGATCCCTGGGCTGGGAAAATACCCTGGAGAAGAGAAAGGCTACTCATTCCAGTATTCTGGCCTGGAGAATTCCATGGACTATATAGTCCATGGGGTCACAAAAAATTGGACATGACTGAGCAACTTTCACATGGTCAGAGTAATATTATAAAATTAAAGTTTTTTTTGTCTTTATTTTACAGAAAAGATAGAGAATCAAAAAGATTAAATAATTCAGTCCTTGAACATGTAAGTCAGCTTTGTCTCAGATACTCTTATTTCACATCCTGTGATCTTTACATTACACAAAATCCCTTGGGCAAGGTATTTGATTATGATTTGATTCATAAAAATACTTTTGATTTTATGCCATAGGATATGACACATAGGTTAACAATTATTAGTAGCAATTAGCTGCGGGTTGTTTTATTATTATTATTATTTTTATGTTTGCAAAGGCACACTATAAAATATACTTGTAAAACAATTTAACTAGTACACATAAGTTTTACACTTAGTTCCTTGAATCTGGATCCACTTTGAAAATTGCTCTAGTAGAGCAATTCCCTATATAATCTATAAGGAATATATAGATTTTTAAAAATCTAAAACCATAAATCATTACTCTGCATTGGATTAAGGAAGTATTTTTCTGCTCAAGAATTTGCCTAACTTTTAAGACTTTCTTGAAATTAATTTTCCTCTTTATCTAAAACAAAGTTTACTACTGAAATACATTTAATGGATGTGTTTACAGTCTCCTCTTTGTCAGAAAATCCAGTCTCCCATTCTATTGGTACCATATATTTCAATGAATAAATCAAAGACATATTGATGTAGCAATATTTGGCAAGCTTATTGTGCTTATAAATATGTGATGGGGAAAAAGAGCACTAGCTTCAGCATCATGAGACATTAGTCTTCTTTCACATTACCCCAATATCTTCTATAACTGTAGACAGTTTTCCTTATTTATACAAGTGGCTTATCTGGTAAATTGCAAAGTGTTTCAAAGTTCTCTGATTTTTCCCAAGTCAATATGTTTGTTGCCATAAATATTGTTTCATTTGCTTCTACTGCAATTGATAGTAACATTAAAGATCACATTATGAGATGACAGTCCATCTCGCAAAACTTTTCCTTTTCTGGTAAACATCATAAGAGATGTTCTTCTGGGGTGAAAGTCTTTGGATTGGGCTAAGGCAATATGAACTACCCTTTTGAGTCTCTGTTACATGGAGAATATGTTTTTCTCCTTATTGAAATAGGTAGGACTTCATTAGAACACTTTGACAGGTACCTGGGTTTTTTGAAATTAGCTCCTGAATCTATCAAAGATTAAACCACATGTCAGCAAGTTTCTGATCAGCTGTGATATGTTTCATATATAATTCCTCCTGCTTTAGTTCTAGTTTACCCTTGATAGCTTACTGTGAATGGTGTCAGATTCATGATCTCTGAAACAGATCTAGCTTCTGGACCAGGGACCAGTCTTGATCACTCAAGAACTTTTATGAAGCAGAGTTTATTAAAGTGAAAAAGGACAGAGAAACCTTCTGACATAGACATCAGAAGGGGGACAGAGAGTGCCCCCCTGCTAGTCTAAGCAAGGGTGATATACGCTTTTTTAATTAGTTATTACAATAAATGAAAATAATGTATCAAAGTTATAAAGATCTTATTAAACCCACTCCCATAATTTACATTTGAAGATAATAGGATTAGGCAGAAAGGTTTTAGGAAGGAGAAACTGTCTTCAAACAGGATACAATACTGTTATATAATCCTTACTGAGAAACGTAGAGAAAAAAAATTAAAAAGGTTGTCCTTTTCTCCTTTTGAGACTTCCAGACCTCTGTCTCTTCTCTGAGAACCCCAGACCCCTTTCTCCTCCTCAGGAACCCTGGATTTCTTATCAACCCACCTAGGAATTGACTCTCTCATTTCCCTCTTTTCTTTCGGGAGAATTATGTTGCAAAGGAAAAGGGGCGCCATTTTCATTCTACAACTACTTCCTGCTGTTGTGGAGTGTCATCCCTAAATTGTTGAGGCAACTTATTCTCCTAACCCTCATATTAAGGGTACCTGATCCAGGGACCCCAAGTAATAGTTGGAGGAGGCTGTGGTACTCATAGGAGCCTGGACTATGAGTGTATGTCCATAGTTACACCACTCCATCTTAGGATTGTTAGATGTCATCAGATCAAGAAGAAGTGCCACATAGGATTATTGTTGGTGAAGTTATTTGCAGAGCTGAAGAAAGTCCTTTCTTTGAAGTGGAGAAACCCACCATGGGAAGCCTTCAGTTGATGCGGAGATTGAAAAGCTGAAGGCTGAATCAAATAGTTAATTCTAAGATATCAGGATCTATGACAATATCTGTGTGCAAAAATGGTCTGCGATAGAGACAGAACCTTCTTCTTAGGGACAGTTCAAGCCCTCATTAAAGCTATGGGTAAAACTTTAAACCAACTGTTTTGTGTTTCCTGAGTTAATTTACACAAATGTCTCTTAATAGTGTCATTAGCCTTTTCAACATTTCCTGCACATTACGGTCTCCAGGAACAGTGTAAGTGATAGTCTATTCCTAGAGCTTTCAATACCCCTTGAGTTATAGCAGTTTTAAAGATGGAGCTGTTGTCACTGTGAACTTTAGTTTAACATCTCACTTACATCATGAGAAGTCATTACAGTAAGATTTTGCCCATTAGTAAACTTATGAGCTTTCAGTTCAGTTCAGTTCAGTCGCTCAGTCATGTCCAACTCTTTGTAAGCCAATAGACTGCAGCACACCAGGTCTTCATGTCCATCACCAACACCTGGAGTTTACTCAAACTCATGACCATTGAGTTAGTGATGCCATACAACCATTTCATTCTCTGTCGTCCCCTTCTCCTATCCTCAATCTTTCCCAGCATCAAGGTCTTGTCAAAAGAGTCAGCTCTTCACATCAGGTGACCAAAGTATTGGAGTTTCAGCTTCAACATCAGTCCTTCCAATTAATATTCAGGATTGATTTCCTTTAGGATGGACTGGTTGGATCTCCTTGCAATCCAAGGGACTCACAAGAGTCTTCTCCAACACCACAGTTCAAAAGCATCAAATCTTCAGTGCTCAGCTTTCTTATAGTTCAACTATCACATCCATACATGACTACTGGAAAAACCATAGCCTTGACTAGATGGACCTTTGTTGGCAAAGTAATGTCTCTGATTTTCAATATGTTGTCTAGGTTGATAATAGCTTTTCTTCCAAGGAGCAAGTGTCATTTAATTTCATGGCTGCAGTCATCATCTGCAGTGTTTTTGGAGCCCCCAAATATAAAGTTTGCCACTGTTTCCACTGTTTCCCCATCTATTTGCCATGAAGTGAATGGACCAGATGCCATGATCTTAGTTTTCTGAATGTTGAGCTTTAAGAAAACTTTTTACTCTCCTCCCATAGACTTTTTTTTAGTAACAATTGAACTCTAACCCATTGGGAAAACTCAAAGTTGGAGCCTGCAAGAGAGCAGTCTGAAGAGACTTAAAAGATTTTGAGTCTCTGAGGACCAAAGCAGCTTGTCAGTTTGGGCCTGCTGAGTTTCAGTTGTAAGTTTTTATAAAGGCCAGGTGAGTTCTTCATAACCCAGACCCAAATGCAGCAATAGTCTGTAATGCCCCCAGAATCCTCTCAATTGTCTTAAAGTCATATTTGCTTCATTTAGGGTTCTCAGACAATAAAGTACAAGGATTAGACACATATTATTCATATATCTATAACAAGTCTCCATTTATCTCTTGACATTTTTTTATACCCAAAATAGGAATGTTGCACGGATTAATACAGGAAATTAATAGCACATGATCCTTTAAATTCTCAATGATGGGTTTTAACCCTTCCTTAACTTTGGTATTTAGCGGGTACTGCTTTTGATGTGAAAATAGGTGAGGGTCAATGAGCCTGATAATGATAGAAACAGTGTTTTGTGCTAGACTCAGTTTTTTCATCAGCTCACACTTTAGGATTTACATTTTGTTCAACTAAAAGAACAGGTTCCATATTCATGAAAACAGAGGCCTGGGCCTTGCTCAGTATATCCCCAGAAGGGGTAAGGGAGATCTGGCATGATGAGAAAGTCGAAAATATACCATAGAGCCCTAGTTGCAGCTTAAAAGATGACTGAAATAATATCATTTGGCTCATCCAGACAGCCCCATTACAGTAGTGGATCAGGAGGAAAGCAGACCACGGGTTTCAGTGAGCACAGAGAAATTTGCCCCAGTGTCCAAAAGAGAACAAATGATTGGCCCTCTACAGTTACTAATACCCAGGGTTCCTCAGGTGTAATTAGAACAAGAGCTTTTGTGGGGATCCCTTTTTGTCCTAAGAGCTTGACCTCTTGGGCCTACACCATGGAGGGCAGTCTCTCCTACACTGTGGTGATTTGCAAACCGAACATGGAGTTGGGGGCGGCTGAGATGCCTGAGGACAATCCCACCTGAAACGCCCCTCCTTTCCACAGTAATAACAAGCTCATCACTTTTAACCTGGGTCCCTCTGGGCATTTTTCTCAGCTGTTTCAGAGCAGGCGGAACAGCCATACTGGAACTTCAGTCTTTTGTCTGTTTCTTTTTTGCTCTTATTTTCCTCCTCATATTATCTACCATAATATAGAGTCTGAAACAACTGCAACAATTTTTCTAAAGACTGATTTGTTCCAAATACCTGATTTAGTAACTTATGGCAGATATCTGGAGCCAACTGGGTGAGAAATCTCTTAAGATTATTTGTCCCTCTGAACTTTCAGGATCAATGTCAGTAATCTTGCAGAAAGCTTGACATAATCTAGGAATTTACCAGGAGTTTCCTTCTCTCCCTGTTCTATTTCAGCTAACTTAGCATAGTTTAAAATGTTTGTGTGCCCTTGCTTGAGTCCTTCAAGAATACATCTGACAAAATGACTATTATGGGAACCTCTTGGTTCCCAGCGGTTTCATGTTCCCTCTTTTCCCTTATCTCACATTCAAGCCATTTATCTCTCAAAATAGTAGCTTACCCCAAAACTCAAATTTTTGAGTCAAGGGGTCAGCATCTGTACCAAGACATAACCTCCAAATACTCTAGCGAGACTGAAGCAACCTATCCTAGAAGGGTGCCCCTGATTCTCAGCCTGTTCAGTTGGGAGCCCCAGATACAAGGGCAAAGTGGGAGGATAGGAGGGAGCTGAAGGTTTCACACCCAAATCTTCACCCTTAGGACATAAGTCTAGCATGTCTCACAGAGGTAAAGAGCAAAATACATGTCACTTCTACCCATGTCTCTTGTTTTCTACAGAACTGGTCTAGTTGTAAAACAGTATCATAATTAAGAGACACTTCAACAGGCCAGTGTCCCCCATCTTCCAAAGGATACTGTGGTCATTCAGTATCACAGAAGAAGATCAAGCATATATTTTTTTAAATTCCGAAGATCAAACTTGTCCCAGTTTTTTAAATACATTGTAATGAAGTGGTTTTGGAATTGATAGCTCCCAACTGTAAGAGAGAAAAAAGTGGCATCCATAGCCGTGGCTTCTTTTCACCAGAAGCATCATTCTCTACTCTAGACGGGGTTGTAGACAGACTTTCACTGAACCCTTCCTTCCCTGTCAGACTTAGTCTGTCCCCTACCAACGCAGACATCTTACTCATCCCTCTCAGTTCTACCACTGAGGCAGGGTGGAGATGCACCAGGGGTAGACCTGATGGCAGCCCAGATTGATTTTCATTTCCTTACCACCATGACCTTTGTTTGATTTGCTCTTTTCTCTGATGCCACCCAGAGTAGCTTTCCAGAATCTTCCTCAAGCTAGGACTACTAGGGGAAGCATTTGTCTTTCATGTCCCTATGCACATTTCTGAATACAGTCCTGACCACAGTAGAAGTGGTGAATCATAAATGGATGAAGGGCAACGAAAATTCCCATGTGAGCATCACCACACCAGTATAGCAAAAAAGATGGTGGAGGGTTGGCCAGGGAGGAAAAAGTGATTTTTGTCCTCAGGCTACTAGGGCCAATCCTTCTAGTTCATTCCCTCAGATTCCACAAAAGGAATATCGAGGGAGTTGAGACAAAAACCACCTGAGAGCCTCCTCTGGTCCACTAAGAACTAGCGCTACCAAAGGAAGAAGCCCATTGCACTTCCAATCTGACCAGATCCTGTAATTCCTGATCTGTGTCCTCAAAAACCTCATGGTCACCAGCAGTACTTCTATCCACAAAGACCAGAGGCACAGCCATGACAGAGATTCACTTTCAGGTCCCTGGCCCCTGAGGCAGGCAGACAGGAGAGTGACATCTAGCTTGAGAGACGTTCTTGGACCTAGAGCTCCACCTCACTCTGAAACATGTTCATGTAACATCCGGCACCTAGCAAGGCTAGGCACTTTCTTACTTGGGGTCTAAGAAACAGTATGGATCACAATTCCCTTGAAAGTCGATAATCTGATAGATTAAGTTAGTAGTTACGATTTACCACACAATTATGAAATGGTCAAAGAGACCAGGAAAAGGTGAATGAGAAAGGAAAGTAAAGTCCACATGCTTTGCCCATCTCTGGCCCCTCCCCTGGGAGGGATGTTGGGTGCCTCTTGGCATTGGCAGATCAATATAAACCCTTGACAATGCTTCCCTTTCTGGGGCTGCCTTTAGTCATTACAATGAACTGTGAAGCCACAGAGTAGGGCTCACCACTTCATCAGGGTGTGCTATTTATTCACACAGGCACACCGCAGAATTAGTAAGTAAAGCAGAAAACATGTATACTGAGAAAGCAGAGAGGCTAGAGATCTGAGTGTTCTTTCCTTGTCCTGAAGATCCTGGACAAGCTTCCAAGATGATAGCTTATGGTGAAAAGCGTCATATTCTTGATCCCAAAGAAGATTTAGCTTCAGGACCAGAGACCAGGCTTGATCACTCAAGAGCATTTATGTTGCAGAGTTTATTAAAGTGAAAAAAGACAGAGAAACCTTCTGACACAGACATCAGAAGCGGGACAGAGTGCCCCTCCCCCAGTAATCTAAGCAAGGGATGTATACACTTTTTAAATTAGTTATTACAACAAATTAAAATAATGTCTCAAGGTTGTAAACGTCTTACTAGACCCACTTCCATAATTTATATTTTGAGATAACAGGATTAGCCAGAAGGTTTTCAGGAAGGAGAAATCATCCTCAAGAAGGATACTTTGCTTTTATATAATCTTTATGAGCACTGAATAATTGATACTTTTGAACTGTGGTGTTGGAGAAGACTCTGGAGAATCCCTTGGACTGCAAGGAGATCCAAACAGTCCATCTTAAAGGAAATCAGTCCTGAATATTCATTGGAAGGATTGATGCTGAAGCTGAAACTCCAATACTTTGGCCATCTGATGCGAAGAACTGACTCATATGAAAAGACTCTGATGCTGGGAAAGATTGAGGGCTGGAGGAGAAGGGGACAACAGAAGATGAGATGGTTGGATGGTGTTACCGACTCAATGGACATGGTTTTGTGTGGACTCCAGGAGTTGGTGATGGATAGGGAGGCCTGGCGTGGTGTGGTTCATGGGGTCACGGGGTCACGAATAATAGAACATGACTGAGTGACTAAATTGAACTGAACAGAAGGAATGTAGCAAAAAAAAAAAATGTTTGTCCTTTCATCCTCCTTGAGAATTCCAGACCCCTATCTCCTCTTTGAGAGCCCCAGGTATTTTTCTCCTCCTCAGGGCCCCCAGGATTCTTATCACCCTGCCAAGGAATTGATTCTCTCACCCTTGAGTTAAAGAATCTGTATTGCTGTCTCTCTATGATTCAAACCACTTTTTCCTTGGATTTATGTTCTGGAAACAAACTTTCATGGTATAGCTCCAGGAACTCCTCTTTTGAAAATGTATTTTCATATACATGCTTCATCGATTTAGACCTAGCTCCACTCTTTCCCTTTAATGCTACTCTAGCATTTGGGAGTTAGATGAGACAGGTGTAAAGATTCTAAAGCAATCTCTCTACTTACCACTGTAGATATTTAAGTAGAAGCTGGATGACTACTCAATGGGCCATCCTGAATGGGCTTCAATCTTTAATGAGGTTGAGAATGATAACCATGTCAGTACATACTGATTATCTGATTTGATTCTAGCTTTCATTTCACAGTTGATAGAAGAGTTCTAGACATTTTTTTTATGAAAACACTTTAGAAAAGTCCATATCCCCTATAGTTCTTTATATATTTTAAAATTCTCTTTCAGACTGTCTTTGGCATTTCCCACCATGAATAGCATTATAGCACTCTAAAATTGAAGATCATGGCGTCTGGTTCTGGCACTTCATGGCAAATAGATTGTGAAAAAACAGAAATAGTAAGAGACTATTTCTTTGGGCTGCAAAATCACTGCATATGGTGAATACAGCCATGAAATTTATATTCTTTCTCCTTGGGTGGGTGGGGGGGCGAACTATGACAAACCTAGATAGTGTATTACAAAGCAGAGACAATACTTTGCTAACAGAGTTCAATATAGTCAAGCTATGATTGAGAGTTGGATCATAAAGAAGTCTTGGAGCCAAAGAATCAATGTTTTCAAGCTGTGGTGCTGGAGAAGACTCTTAGAGCCCCTTGGACAGCAAGGAGATCGAACAAATAAATCCTAAAGGAAATCAACCCTGAATTTTCATTGGAAGGACTGATGCTGAAGCTGAAGCCCCAGTAGTTCGGCCAACTGACGTGAAAAGTCAGTGCACTGGAAAAGACCCTGATGGTGGGGAAGATTGTGGGTGAACAATAGAAGATGAGATGGTTGGATGGCATCATTGACTCATAGGACATGAGTTTGAACAAATTCAGGGAGACAATGAAGTACAGGGAAGGCTGGTGTGCTGCAGCCATCACAAAGAGTTGGACACCACTGAGCAAATGAAAAACAATATTGGAGTTTCTAGTTTAGCTAGATTTGGCCATGTGATTTCATTTTTCTTAATATCATTTTTCTCATGACACATGTTGCTCACAATGACCATATTCTCTGGAATCAATCTAGAGGTAAGTACAAGTTATTTTTATTCTTATTATTGAAAGCATATCTAAATGTGATGTGGTGAGTATGGTTTATATAGGAGCATTTCTGAGACTAACTGTATTATTTTACAAAATAATTTCAAATATTGGGATTTATTTCTCAGTAAATAATTTTTACAGATCTTACAGTTTGTAACAGCATAAATGTTTCATGCCACTTTAACTGTAAATCTGTAATTTTGCATAAGAATCCTGGTCCAGTATTTATTGTCCTAGCTTCTTATTTACATTTGGCTAATGGCATTCTCATTCCCTATCTTACATTTACCTGCTATAAGTTGTGAATCTTTTATTTCTATTTTATATGGATATTATACAATGAAATTCAAATGACTGTAATGTATTTTCACATCTCTAAGTATAATTGGATAATGTATTTATTTCCATTATAATCATGTTAACCTCATTCCAGAACTGGCACAAAAACTACTTTGAAGAAGTACTGTGAACTTCATGTGATGTAAAATGCCGCTATTATAATTGCATCAATAATTATCACTTAATATATACTTGAAAGGGCTTGCGAGATGGTGCTACTGGTAAAGAACTAATCTGCCAAAGCAGGACATGTAAGAGATGGGTTTGATTGCTAGGGCAGGGAGATCTCCTGGAGGTGAACATGGCAACCCATTCCAGTATTCTTGCCTGGAGAATTCCATGGATAGAGGAGTCTGGTGGTGGAGTCCATAGAGTCAAAAAGAGTGGGGCATGCCCAAAGCGACTTATGACAAATATTTGAAAATGATATGTTAAAATTCTGATTTGAGTAAAAAGTAGATTAGAATACAAATTATTTTAATAAAATTTAAATGTCTGATAGTTACCCACATAGATGTTTAATTTACACAGTACTAAATATTCAGATTCCATAATAAGCCCATATGTTTTCAAATATTTAAATTCATAAGTGGTCAACTATTTTGTTGTTGTTGGTTTTCCTCCTGAAATAGGGTTTTTCCTTCATGCAAATGTAGGGAGGAATTTGAAATTAAAAGTGAATGCTCTAAAAGTTCTTCTCTACTGTTCAGTTAATTTTAGGAAACAATTGGGTTATTGGCAAGACCCAATAATGATGATGAAATACCCTTGAGATCCAATTAGATACAGCTAAGAAACTTTACATATTTCTCCACAAATAGAATACATGGTTCTAC
>ML661927.1:15213-33509 GCA_007570785.1 Antilocapra americana
TATATATTTAAATTAGTAAGAAAATAATAAATTAATTAGATTAAATTAGAATTTACATTCAAAATTTTCTCCACTTTGTATTATAAATGAAGGCTATTCTGGTGATGATGAACAATTCTTAAAAATATCTCTGTTAAAAAGTACATTGTTCAGACATGCACTATATTTCCATTAACCATTTCTCCAGTGTTGAGCATTCTGTATGGTTTTAAATTTTCCACAGTTGTTAATAATTGTGTTGAGCATATTTGTAAAGAATAAGTTTTCTACTTTAAAAATGTTTCCATTAGAGCATATTCCTTGAAAGAGTGTTTTGCACCAAAGAAAAGTGAAAAAGCAAATTATTTATTCATAGATACTTCTTAAAGTTTTATCATATGAATTATATCTAACTCTTACTGTTTGTGCACTATACCCTTTTCTGATCTGTTGGGGATTCTATATAAGAATAAGACATTGCAATGAAGCTATTATACTTTGTTTCCTTATAATTTTCAGTTTTGGAATTAGTGTCTAATGGTTGATTTACAATGTTGTGTTTATTCTTTAAAGATTTTTTGAAGTGGGAACTTTTTAAAGGCTTTATTGAACTTGTTACAATATCACTTTTGTTTTTCTTTGTTTTGGACTTTTGGCCATGAAGCTCGGGGATATTATCTCGCCAACAAGGGACTGAATCAGAACCCTGGAACTGGAAGCCTTAGTCTTAACCACTAGAAGAACACCAGGAAAATTCCTGTTGTGTTCATTATGGACAATTAAAAACTAAAGCTCTTGTTCCATTTATCTTTGAAGGGAAAGTGTATTTGCTAAATATACTTTACTGTATTTATGTTTCTGTTTTTCTTTGGGAAATTTATGACTCCAAATTTCTCAGTCTATTATTTATGCAGTAGTCTGTAATGAATGTCTGATGAGAAGAAGGGATAGAGCATGAGAAGGCATGTAGCTTATGTATTCCAGCTTGGCACCAGGTAGAGCGGGTCATTAGTGACATATGCATATTTCCTGAACTGTCTGCTTATGATAAATATTTATTGACCATGTCTTTCTTTCCACAGTAAGAACTAGGGTTCAGATGCAAATTTTAATGGCAAAGGGAATAACTCTTACCAGCATGTAGCACCTCTTATCTTACAAGATACATCTGAGAATGACAATTTGCAACCTCACAGACACAGAGGAGCCTGCAGAAGGAAACGGCAACCCACTCCAGTAGTCTTGCCTGGGAAATCCCACAGAGCCTGGTGTGCTACAGTCCATGGGGTCGCAAAGAGCCATATATGAGTTAGTGACTGAACAACAATAAGACAAGGAGGAGGGCATGGAAACATGGGACACTGAGATGACTTGGCAAAGTCACTTGGAGTTGGACAATGGAGGAAAATCCAGATCTTATGCAAATATCCTAACGTTTTCTATAAATTACACATCAAATGTTGTCCTATAGATACTTTACAGGGGACAGGCACTAGGTGTCTGAAGACATGACATGCATCACCAAGGAAGTAAGAAAAAATTGAAGCAGGTAGTGGGGCAAAACTTCCAAAGATATATTCCAGAGTCTTGAGGACTGCTCGGTTTTTGCTCTAAGAAATACAGACTACAATTCTCTCATCATTAATATCTATCACTCTTTATTCCTTTGTAGATAATTCAGGCCTCAGGAATTTATCAGTTCCTAAATGGATCCCATGCCTCCTCACAATGTGACCAAATTTGTTCTCCTGGGACTCACACAGAATCCACACTTGCAGAAAATACTTTTCATTGTCTTTCTGTTCATTTTCCTATTCACAGTGCTGGAAAACCTGCTAATTGTCATTACCATCCCCCTCAGCCCCACACTTTCTGCCCCCATGTACTTCTTCCTCACTCGCTTGTCCTTCATAGGTGCCTCCTTGACCTATGTCACCACCCCCAAATTGATCATTGATCTGCTGTACCAGAGGATAACCATCTCCTGGGGTGCCTGCCTGACTCAGCTCTTTATGGAACATTTTCTGGCGGGATCAGAGGTCACCATCCTCATTGTCATGGCCTATGATCGTTATGTGGCCATCTGCAAGCCTCTGCACTACATGACCATCATGCGACAGGGGCTCTTCCAGCTCCTGGTGGTGGTGATCTGGACTGGGGGGATCCTGCATGCCACCGTGAAGATTCTTTTCACCATGGACTTGATCTTCTGTGGTCCCAATATCATTGATTATTTCATGTGTGATTTCTTCTCACTGTGGGAACTTGCCTGCAATGATAACTATAGGCTTGGAATTGTGGTGGCAGCTAACACAGTGGGGATGTGCTTGCTCATTTTTTCCATGCTCCTCATCTCCTACATAGTCATCCTGAGCTCCCTGAAATCTCATGGCTCTGAAGGATGACAGAAAGCCCTCTATACGTGTGGATCCCACTTTACAGTAGTGGTAATGTCTTTTGTTCCTTGTATATTCACTCATATGTGTCCTGTGGCTATTTACCCTGCAGACAAGTGGGTTACTGTGTTCTTTGCAATCCTCACTCCTATGTTTAATCCTATCATTTATACAGTGAGAAATATAGAGGTGAAAAAATGCCATAAGGAGTTTGTTGAGGAGGGGAGTGATTTAGGCTTGTCACAATGCCAAGAAAGTGATGATTTATATACATAGGTAGAATTGTACCTGTTGTGAATTGTGAGAGTGAAAGTTTTTAGGATCATTGACAGAAAAAACAAACCAGAAACTATTTGTTGATTATTTAACATTTGCACATTTTAGGTATTTTGATAAGTTTTAATATACTTTCTAGAGTCTTCAGTGTTCATGTTGATAGCTTCAGATTAGGCAAAGGAAAGAACTATAATCTCCTAGTTTCATGATTTTAGAGTGTGTTTTACTCCAGAGTCTTCCATTTACTTTACTAAATTCTGCATATATGTTACTTGGGAAAAATCAGTTTTTTCATAGGACATTGACTCAGAGCTTCTATTTTTCCATAGCCTGCGATAAAGCAAATAGGGATCGAAATTTTTCAATAGATCCATTGGAAAGGAGGAGCTCAGTGAAGGAGATGCAGCTGAATTTTTTTTCCCTATGAATTTACCAAAAGCCAAAAGTGCGACACCAACAAAATGAAGAAGGAAAAATTCAAAATCTAATTGTTTCCTTGCCACTAAAAATAAGCCAGAAATTTTAGAATTAATCACTTGCTCTACTTTTTTTTAGAATTTTATTTTTAATTAAAGAATAATTAGTCTATAAAATTGTGATGGTTTTTGCCATACAACGACATGAATCCCTCCCTCCTGAACTCCCCTCCCACCTCAGTCCCCATTCCACCCCTAGGTTGGCACAGAGAGCTGGCTTTGGGTTCCCTGGGTCATACAGCAAATTCACACTGTCTATCCATTTTACATATGGTAATGTGTATGTTTCCATGCTACTCTCTCAAATAGACCCACCCTCCCCTTCCCCCACTGTATCCACAAGTCTGTTCTTTATGTCTGTGTCTTCTTTGCTACCTTGCAAATAGGATCATCTGTTCTATCTTTTTATTTTTTATTTTTATTTTTTAGATTTTATGTATTTTAATTGAGGATGGTTGTTTACAATGTTGAGTTAGTTCTGCCATACAACAACATGAATCAGCCACAGGTATGCATATGTCCCCTCCCTCCTGAACTTCCCTTCCCTGGGTTGTCCCAGAGCCGTGGGTTGAACTCCCTGCGTCACACAGCAAATTCCCACTGGCTACCTATTTTACATATGGTAATGTACATGTTTCAGTGCTACTCTCTCAATTCCTCCCACCCTTTCCTTCTCACAGTGTGTCCACAAGTCTGTTCTCTATGTTTGCCTTTCTACTGCTGCCCTACAGATAGGTTCATCAGTACCATTTTTCTAGACTCCATATATATGCATCCATATATGATATTTGCTTTTCTCTTTCTGACTTACTTCAGTCTGTGTAACAGGCTCTAGGTTCATCCACCTCACTAGAAAAACTGACTCAGTTTCCTTCTTTCTCATGACTGAGTAATGTTCATCTTAGCCATTTTTAAGTGTACAGTTTAGTAGTGTTAAAATACATTCACATTGCTGCACAATCCATCTCCAGAACTTTTTGCCTTGTAAAACTGAAACTCTGTATGCACAAAAAAATTTCTCATTTTCCTCTCTTCAAGTCTGTGCCAGTCACCATTCTACTTTCTATCTCTGTGAACAGGCTACTCTAAATACATTGCGTGAGTAATAATACTGTGTTTGTCCTTTTCTTGACTGGCTTATTTCCCTTAGCATAATGTCCTTAACATACTCATCCATGTTGTATCATGGGTCAGAATTTCCTCCTTTTTTAAGACCTAATAATATTCCATTGTGTGCATTTACCACATTTTGTTTGTTCATTTATTTGTCAGTGTATACTTGGATAGCTTTCTCTTTTGACTATTGTGAATAATGTTGCTATGAAACTAGGCATAGTGAGGACTATTTTCAATTCTTTGGGCTATATAACCAGAAATAGAATTACTGGTCATATGATCATTCTGTTTTTAATTTTTTGAGAAACTACCATGCTGTTTTCCATACCATTAATATTTTACATTCCCAGCAAGAGTTCACAAGGGTTCAGATTTCTATACATCATCACTAACATTTGTTTTTATTTACTGATTTTTGTTGATAGTAGCCATCCTAATGAGGATGATTAGGATGAACCATCTCATTGTGGTTTTGATTCTCATTTTCCTACTGATTAATGCTGTTGGGCATCTTTTCATGTGCTTTTGGGCCATTTGTGTGTCTTCTTCAAAGAACTGTCTTCTCAAGTCCTTTGTTCATTTTTAAGTCAGATTGGGTTACTTTTTTTGTTGAGTGGTAGAAATTCTTTATATATATATTGATATTTGCTTCTTATCAGATATATGTTTTATAAATACTTTCTCCCACTCTCTGGACTGTGCCCTTTGATCCAAAGTCATTTTAATTTTAATGAAGTGCAGGTTACTTATTTTATTTTGTTGCCTGTGCTTTTGGTATCTTCCCCATGTATAAAAGCTACCATTTTAAGCATAGGACTAATAAGACAAGAATCACTATTTCTTGAGGGACTGTCTGGGAATCTAAAACCTTTGCCTCAGACATTCCCAAAGGAGCCTTGTGAGTAAATACACAGAGCAAACCCTGTTGCAGGAATACAACCAAGGTTAACATGAAATTCCATGGAGAGTGTTTATTAAGCTACAGTGGTTAGAAAAGAACAGTTGCATATGTGTGCATTGAGACTGGCCCAGGCACTTAATTAAAGACACTTGATCATGTTTGACAGGTCTGAATGGGTCCTTAAAATGCGCCCACACATGCCAAGGCATCTACGTGTCCATGTGATGCGTCCTGACCCTGAGGTGTTGATCAGCCCTTCAGAGAGTTGCTTTCCTTAGTGATTACTCATTGACACATGACCCTCCACACGAGCAGCATGTTCCGCTTGTGACAGCAGGCACGGCTGAACTGAGGGCGCTTCTCAAGCCTGATCCTGGCATCTCAGGACCCTCTGGTCCCTGTTTATTCACAAACAGGCTGTGAATAAACAAACAAGAGCTTCCAATTTTATGCCTAGTACTATCTTTTTAGATTCCATATATATCTGCTAACAAACCATATTTGAGTTTCCTTTTCTGACTTACTTCACTCTGTATAATAAAAAAATAAAGATATAAATAAAGAAAAAACACTAACTCTCACTTTACTGTTTCAGGTAATTATAATAGATCAAGAATTTGATTAGTTCAGTTGGGTACTTTAAGTTCAACATCTCTCATATGCCTGCAGTCAGAAACTGGCTAAGGCTGAAGTCAGGTAATCAGTTTCTTCACTCATATACCTATATAGGCTGGGAAGTTTTGAGCAGTGGCAATTGAAACAGGCAGTACTCCATGAGATCATAAGGGTGAAGGCTTCATCCAATAGAACTGGTGTCCCAGTGAGAAATGTAATGTAAGCCAGAGTCCACATGTTTGCTCAGAGGAAAGGCCCTGAGTGAATAAAGTGAGAAGGAAGCCATCTGTAAGTAGGAAGAGAGGCCTCACAAGAAATTCATCCTGCTGTTACTTTAATCTTGGACATCTAGCCACCAGAACTGTGAAAAAAAAAATGAATGACTTTTATTTAAGCTATGCAGCCTGCATTATTTTGTTATGGAAGCCCAGGTCAATTAATATATGGTGGTATTGATAATGGATGATAATGATGATGAAATATAGATTGACTTTGCTCAATAGAGGTCTGAGTCAAATGCCCAAGTTTCAATTCATAAAAGAAAAAAACATATTTCCTCATACAATTGCCAGAAATAGATAATTTCCAAATCAAGAGATTCTTTTGACTAAATAAGATATCAGATATTTTTAAGTTATAGCTGCCAGCACAAATAGGTGGTATAAATCTTCAACCTAATCTTTCTCTGAGACATCTGTGACCATTTACTAAGGTAATTACATTCTAGTAAATAGAAACACTCAAAACTTTCTGGAAATTATCAGAAATAGATTCTAACCCTCAGTCGTGGGTGGCATGTTGCCGCATCCTTCACTGGTCAGAAAGCTGATTGATAGTTGTTGACCTGAAACATATAGGATGCCAAATATTTCTCCAGCAAGCATGAGCTAGTTTTGGATCAGCAAGAATTGCAGTTTAGTGCCTGTAACCATGATGAATCATGTGCAATTCCCCCACAAGGCAAGGAAAGGTAAATCATTTTATAGAAGGGAAAAGAAGGTTGAGAGGATACTAGTAAATAAAGGGCACATGACTATTCATTGGCTGAGACGTTGCAAGGAAGAAAAAGTCTTTCTTCTTCCCATTGGGCTCTGCTATGATGCAGGGAACAAGAGTTCCACCTGCTGGTCTCCCAACTCTATTTTTTTTTTAATTTTCTTTACTTTATTGTGTTGGTTTTGCCACACAATGACATGAAACCGCCATGGGTTTATATATGCTCCCCCTCCAGAACCCCCCTCCCTACTCCCTGCCGATTCCCTCCCCCTGGTACATCTCGGTGCACCAGCCCCAAGCATCAACCCTGGGCTGGTGATTGATTTCACATATGATAATTAACATGTTTCAATGCCATACTCCCATATCATCCCACCCTTGCCCTCTTCCACAGAGTCCACGAGTCTGTTCTATACATCTGAGTTCCTTTTGCTGTCTCACATGCAGGGTTCTCATTACCATCTTTCTAAATTCCATATGTATGCGTTGGTATACTGTATTGTTGTTTTTCCTTCTGGCTTACTTTACTCTGGATAATAGGCTCCAGTTCGTCCACCTGAGTAGAACTGATTGAAATGAATTTTTTTTAATGCTGAGTAATATTCCATTGTGTATATGTACCACAGCTTTCTTATCCATTCATCAGTTGATGGGCATCTAGGTTGCTTCCATGTTCTGGCTATTGTAAACAATGCAGCGATGAACACTGGTGTACACGTGTCTCTTTCAATTCTGGTTTCCTTGGTGTGTATGCCCAGCAGTGGGATTGCTGGGTCATATGGCAGTTCTATTTCCAGTTTTTTAAGGAATCTCCACACTGTTCTCCATAGTGGTGGTACTAGTTTGCATTCCCACCAACAGTGTAAGAGGGTTCCCTCTTCTCCACATTCTCTCCAGCATTTATTGCTTGTAGACTTTGGATGGCAGCCATTCTGCCTGGTGAAAAATGGTACCTCATTGTGGTTTTGATTTGCATTTCTCTGATAATGAGAGATGTTGAGCATCTTTTCATGTGTTTGTTAGCCATTTGTATGTCTTCTTTGGAGAAATGTCTGTTTAGTTCTTTGGCCCACTTTTTGATTGGGCCATTTATTTTTCTAGAATGGAGCTACAGGAGTTGCTTGTATATTTTTGAGATTAATTGTTTGTCCGTTGCTTCACTGGCTATTATTTTCTCCCATTCTGAAGGCTGTCTTTTCACCTTGCTTATAGTTTCCTTTGGTGTGCAAAAGCTTTTACTTTTAATTAGGTCCCATTTGTTTATTTCCAATATTCTGGGAGGTGGGTCATAGAGGATCCTGCTTTGGTTTATGTCCGAGATTGTTTTGCCTATGTTTTCCTCTAGGAGTTTTATAGTTTCTGGTCTTATGCTTAGATCTTTGATCCATTTTGAGTTTATTTTTGTGTATGGTGTTAAAAAGTGTTCTAGTTTCATTCTTTTACAAGTGGCTGTCCAGTTTTCCCAGCACCACTTGTTAAAGAGATTGTCTTTTCTCCGTTGTATATTCTTGCCTCCTTTGTCACAGATAAGGTGTCCATAGATGCGTGGATTTATCTCTGGGCTTTCTATTTTGTTCCACTGATCTATATTTCTGTCTTTGTGCCAGTACCATACTGTCTTAATGACTGTGGATTTGCAGTATAGCCTAAAGTCAGGTAGATTGATTCCTCCAGTTCCATTCTTCTTTCTCAAGATTTCTTTGGCTATATGAGGTTTTTTGTATTTCCATACAAATTGTGAAATTATTTGTTCTAATTCTCTGAAAAAGACCTCTGGTAGCTTGATAGGAATTGCATTGAATCTAAAGATTGCTTTGGGTAGTATACTCATTTTCACTATATTGATTCTTCCAATCCACAAACACAGTATATTTCTCCATCTATTTGTGTCCTCTTTGATTTCTCTATTTAACTGGGTTTCTGTTTATTGATTTCTTCAAGGTGAGAGGATATTTATTCAGTGCTCTCCTAGTGGACCATTTCTACATATCTAGTGAACTATGTATATTCTACAGAGGGCATACCTTTCCATATCAGGTCCTTGATAAGGTGTAAAAAACTAAATAGTAGTATTTGAAATGAATCTGTCTTTCCAAAATAATGAGCAAAAAGCACCACATTTTTGTGCTACCATGGAGATTTGACATATACAAGAAGTCTATAGTCTTACCATTACAACTTCATTTACTTTTTTGTGTTAAGAATAAAGTAGAGATACAGGCTAAACAGTTGTAGAAAATGTAAGCTTCAAAAAATCCAGCAAAAGGAATGCAGATGTATAGAATAGACTCGTGGACTTTGTGGATGAGGGTAAGGGTGAGATGATATGGGAGAAGGGCATTGAAGCATTTAATTATCATATGTCTAATCAATCGCCAGCCCAGGATTGATGCTCGGGGCTGGTGCAGTGAGATTTCCCGGGGGGAAGGGAGGAGGGAGGGGGGTTCCGGAGGGGAAGCATATGTAAACCCATGGTGATATCATGACAATGTATGGCAAAAACAATAAAAACAATAAAATAAAATAAAAAAATAAAAATTTAAAAAAATCCTGTATAATAAGGCTTTACTTTGTATATTTTTTATTTACATGAGAAAAGCCAATAGGACTGAGTCAAAGGTTAAGAGAACTCAACATTGTTATTTTCCTAGGCGGTGCTCACTTGGGAAACAATGAATGAAGCTCATTGAAATAATTACATGAACAATTACACAAAGAAAACAATGTCTTTGTTGAAATTACCTTATTTCAAGTGAGAATACTGGCTAATCCACATAGGAAAAAGATAAAACAAGTTGGCATTTAGAAAACTTGAATTATTTTTTTAATTAACCTGATAGTATCCAAATATGCAATTTTAGAAAAGTCCCTTTCCTACCCTGGGTTTCAGATTTTTTGTAAGCACAGTAAAAGGAGTGTATTAGAAACTTTCTAATAAAACCAGTAATTCTCAATGCCTAAGATTCTATTAATTGTTTATTTATTTGTAGATCTAATGTTGGCCTCTGTGCAACTGAATTCTTAAAAACCTCATTTATAATATAATATGAAATCCAATTATTCAGTTTATGGTGAAACATGGCCAACATTTTCCCGAAACTTCTGATTTTGGAGAGCTCTTAAATTCAGCTTGAAACTGAAACAGCAGAAGCAGGCTTTTAATTGTATTACTTACTGATTGCCTCATCCTTGACAAGTGAAATTAACATTCTAATTCTCAGCTTTTCTAGCTATGAGTTAGGAATTATGATTTATCTCATTGAATTATTTTCAAATTAAGTGTGAATGATGATTATAAAAAATGAATGCTCAATGTAGGATAATTTCCTAAATAAGAAATTTAGGGCAGATGATACATGGGCAGGTTTGATTACATGTTATTTAACTGACTAAATAAATAAATAAAATGCCTGTATAATTAGAAATTTTCCTGAGAGAGAAGATGGACAATTTGTAGTGGAAGAAGTTGACATCTTTGAAATTCCCAAGGGTTTTTTGAATTCATTTTTTAATGCTTCCACAAATTAGGCTGAGAAATAGTCTCCTAAAAGCCTTTGTTGAAAGATGGATGTTAAAGAAGTCTACTGCTGAATATTTGGTGAGTTCTTACATGGAAGGGAATGTGGCTCAGGATCAAGATCAAGACTTGAGATCAGAGAGATTTGAAATGTATTTTCAGGGCTGCTCCTCAGTAATTACATGTCCTAGGATACAGGCTGAAATTCTCCATGTTTCAATTTTTCTATCTTCCAACCACACATAATATTCTCCAAAAAAAAACTTAAATAGGATAATTTATAAAATTCTTCACACAATGCCTAGCATATATGAAGCAATAGTTTTGACCATTATTTATATTAATGATTGCTAACCTTCAGGAAGAACGTTGCAATTTACCCAGCGACAAATTCACTTTTCACTTTCATGCATTGGAGAAGGAAATGGCAACTCACTCCAGTATTCTTGCCTGGAGAATCCCTGGGCCGGGGTGCCTGCTGGGCTGCCATCTATGGGATCGCACAGAGTCAGACATGATTGAAGCGACTTAGCAGCAGCAGCAGCAGCAGCAGCAACATCTCTCAAGAGGAAAATAGACTTCATTTCCTTAGTCCTTTATCATCTCAGAATTTGTAATATTTTGGACACCACAGAAATATACTCAGAGATGAGAAAGAGCTGTTGGACCATTTTACTTCAAAGCAAGTTTTGAAGGAGATTTCTACAAACTGTCTATATAGAAATGAATCAAAAAGAAAATAAACCAGGAAATAAATGATGAAATAATCCACAGAGTAAAAATGCATAGACTTTTATGAGTACTTTAGCTTATTTCTCTAAAATGTCATTGTTATTGTTGAAAAAAAATTCTTGTTAAGTGTTGCTAGTAAGGTTTTACTTGGGGTTAAATAAAGACTGCGGTCCAGGAGACAATGTTTCAAAGAGCCCTGAGAAACTGCTCTGAGGAAGCAAGGAGAGGATCTAGGCTCTATAGGAGCTTTGCAACAAAGGGCAGGTAGTTGTGATCATCAAAAGATTACTGTTATTTAAAGAACACATATACGATAAGGAATTAACCACTGTCCTATGGATGGGAAAATGCAAGACTCTGGATTCACTAAAACCTCTCGTTTGATATCAGCTATCTGGGTCCAGTAAGCTGTGTTTTCACATCATAAACTTCCTTTGCCTTAGGGAGTGGCTGTCTTCTGTGGATCCTAAAATGGTAGGTACTCTTTTCTTCCAGAATTTCCTCAGGGCTCATGAGCTCTCATTCTCATTGTTCAGCCTCTCAGTCCTGTCTGATTCTTTGTGACTCCATGGACTTCAACATGCCTGGCTTCCCTGTCCTTCACTATCTCCTGGTGTTTACTCATACTCATATCCACTGAGTTGGTGATGCCATCCAACCATCTCATTCTCTGTCATCCACCACCCCCCGCCGGCTCCGCCCTTCCGCCTTCAATATTTCCCAGCATCAAGACCTTTTCCAGGGAAGGATTTTGAACATTACCTTCCTAGCATGTGAAATGAGGGCAACTGTATGGTAGCTTGAACACTACTTGCCATTGCCTTTCTTTGGGATTGGAATGAAAACTGACATTTTCCATCTCACATTGGAGGGCTGCAATTGCTGATGGCTCTGACATCCTTGTTTCCTGATATGGGAGAAAATTTCCCATTTCTCATTATAATATCCAGAGAAAAAAAGACTTTTTTAAAAAGTGATATCAGATTTTCATAAAACATGAAAAGAACACATGACAACGATTTTTTTTAGCACATTGATTAATGATATAATCAATCAAAAGGAAAATTTAGAGTAAAGTTTTTAACATTGTTCAATTGGAGATATGTAATGACTTTATAAATAAATGCAAAATTTGCTTTACTTCTAATGATCAAGGGAATCAATCAAACTTGCATCTGGCAATACTTGTATTTCTATGGAAAATAATTTCTTCCATTCTTGGCAGTCATCTATTACCTCAATAACTATAAAATATGTTACAGTTAGTAAAAGATATAATCCCATAGAATTATGACTCCAAAAGGATGCTGTGTTATCAACACACACATCTTTATTTTTGTTGTATATTAGTTTTTCATAATATATTTTCCTGAAAATTTTTATTTTATTTATAAGATATACATAAAAGAGGGACTGATGTCTTATGCATAAAATATATTTACACATAGAAAAGTGTTTTCACATTCACACTATATTTTTACAAATGAAAAAAAAAATTCCACATCCTTTGGAGTTTAACAAGAAACAGCATACATAAAATGGGAGATTAAAATAAGTTGAACATATTGACTCTTCAAGGTATAGAGGGAGTTGAGGAAAATTAACGAGATGATAAAGTACCACCTGGACTAGTAAGAGCAGGAAGCATCACCGAAATAGGACCTGAATAACATGGAAGACAGAGATCTCAGAAACACAGAAGGTCCATCCAAATGGATGCAGCCTCAGTTAAAGTCACCCAGCCATTGACAGACCATAATAGGGAACCCGGGCAGTGAGCCTCAAGACATTGCTTCTTTTATTCTCCCCTGCACTCCTTGGCCAGAAGGTAGGGGATATGGTTGGTGCAAATGAGGGAAGAAAACTGCCCAGGGTGGAGAAAGCACAGTGGGATGACAGTCTTCCAATGCATTTATTCACTTAATTTTACAGAACACAAGTGTCAGACACTGAACCAAGTAATGGCAGTAAAGAGGTGAAGAAGACAAATACAGACATTTTCTCGTAGGTTAATTTAAGTGGTTTTAAAATGAAACAAGGGGGTAGATTAGATTTAATCTATTTATCATCAGTGTGCAGAACCAAAACCAATAATTTTACAAGTATATTTCTAATATTTAATGATATTTTTTACTTTTCTTATTGGTTGAGGAGCAATAAAGTTTAATGCCTGGTGAGCTCCCTGTGCCTGAATGTCTTCCAACAAATACTCAGGGACCACTTGTCAAAAGGTGTGCAAGAAGGTTTTGAGCATCCTTGTAACAAACTGAATTATAGAGCCTCAAAATTTCACTTTCCTTAGAAAATAGAAAATGTAGGATGCTTCTTCTCCTCTTGCACTATGGGAAAAAAATAGCTTCTATTATTGAAACACTTTGGACTTACCTGAAAACCCAAAATGTTAACTTCTCATCACATTGCTATGGATAATATTTTTTCAGGTTAATTTTCCACTTCTGAATTCATCTTCAGAATTAAATTGAAAGAAGACAAGATGAATGTGACTGAATTCATTCTAATAGGACTTACACAGAATCCTCAGATGCAGAGAGTTCTGTTTTTGGTGTTACTTATCATTTACATTGTCACTGTCACTGGCAACCTGTTCATTGTGGTTACTATAATCTGCAGCCAGACTTTGGACTCCCCAATGTATTTCTTCCTGGCCTTCTTGTCCTTCATGGATGCCTGCTATTCCTCTTCCATAATCCCTAAAGCGCTGGCCGATTCGCTCTCTGATTCAAAGTCTGTCTCCTTCACTGCCTGCATGATACAGCTCTTCACTGAACATTTCTTGGGAGCTTCAGAGATTGTCCTCCTTGTGGTCATGGCCTTTGACTGCTATGTGGCCATCTGCAGACCTCTGCACTATGTGACCATCATGGACCACCGTACTTGCTGCCTCCTGGTGGGACTGTGTTGGGCAGTGGGTTTTCTCCACTCAGTTGGACAGATCCTAGTCACTTTCAGGCTCCCATTCTGTGGTCCCAACATAATGGATCACTTCATGTGTGATATATTCCTCTTGATACAACTTGCCTGCATTGACACTTTCCTTTCTGGTCTCTTGGTTGCTGTCAATGGTGAGTTAATCCCTATGATCACTTTTGTAATGTTGTTGTTATCCTATGTGTTCATCCTTTGCTCCTTGAGGACTCACAGCTCTACAGGGAGGAAAAGAGCCCTATCTACCTGTTGCTCCCACATCACAGTTGTCATCTTCTTCTTTGTGCCTTGTATATTTATGTATCTGAGACCAGTAGCTATTTTTCCCATGGATAAAGCCATAGCAGTATTCTATACTCTTATTACCCCCATATTAAACCCTGTTATCTACACAGCAAGGAATACAGACAAAATGCCATTAGAATGCTATTATGCAGGAATATCATTTCAGAAAATAAATGACTCAATGTGAATATTTTATCTCTATCTTGACTTTTACATTTTCATATATTATTACTATAAAGCCCTTCCCATACCTCTAGCCTGACACTTATGCACCTGTGCAAAGTATTATTACAATTATTCCCATTTCACAGATGAAGAACAATAAACTTCAAGAAAGTTAAATAAACCAACCAATATCAGAGACATAACTAGTATTCAGACCTGAATACTTCTAAATTTAAATTTGATAGCATTTCAACTATTTCAAAAGGTATCAGAGAAAAGGCAGCATTTCATCAGAACCAAGTTTCTTGATTTGTAGTGACTGAAAATTTTTCTTTCTAATTACACTCTTATATAAATCTACCTACATGAATAAGTGATTAGTACTCAGAAAATTGTTTGGCCTACTGGTATTTGGAATGGTATGGAATATAAAATAGAAAGAAGATACTTACCAATGTTTCTTTGGCAAAAACTTACTATATATATCTAATATTTAAAATTATATTTTATTTCTTGTTCTTTTGAGCAAAAGTTTTCAGTGCTTATAAAAATTTAATTTAGTATTTAAACTAATGTGAGCAATTTAAACTGTTCTTAAATGGTCTGAACAGAAATATAAAATTGAAATTTAGTGCTCTCATTTGAATAAAAAATAATTTAGGATCTGAAAGCTTAAATCATTAGATCATAGAATATATAAATCAGCTTTTAATCTGAATAATTTTATTCCATATCTTGTGATCTTTACATTACACAGAATTCTTTAGTGATAATATTTGATTACTGTATGATATATAAAGTTAGTTGTAATTATTTGCCATAGGAAGTGAAACATTATTATGTTAACAATTATTAACAACAATTAAATGCAGTTTTTTTTTCAAAAGCACATTGTAAAACATATTTGTATAACAATTCCCTTATTACAAAGTTGGCTTTATACTTAAGTTCCTTGCATCTGGAATCCTCTTTGAAAACTGGCTTAGTAGATTCATAAGGGATATATAGAAACAAAGCCAAAGTCATTATTTAATAGTTGATAAAGTATTTATCACCTAACTAACTTACCTCACTTGTAAGATTGCTGTCAATTAATTTTGACTGTTATCAAAATTGAAGTCTTCTAGCAAAATACAAATGTGTCTGTATGTCATAGGTGGCTTCGTATTTCCTCCTTGAAAGAGCCAACTTTCCAATTCAGGGGTACCATGTGTTGGCCTGTTGAATAAAGCAATGGACTTTATGATATAAAAATATTTAAGAAGCATATTATGGTAAGGAAAACATGATGGAAAGTAAGAATACTAGCTTCAGGATCAGGAGATATGAGTTTTTAATTTTTTTGGCTTTTTAAGGTTGATTCTTCAGATATTATTTACTTCTTTATGTTATTGTAATGTAGTTGATTTACAATGTCATGTCAGTTTCAGATGTATGGCAAAGTACACACACACACATATATATATCCTTTTCTAGATTTTTTCCTTTGTAAGTTATTATAATATATTGTGTATAGATTTCCGTGATATATAGAAGGTCCTTCAGATATTGTTGTTTTTTTCTTAACTTGGAAGATAATTGTTTTACAATGTTGCATTGGTTTCTGTTGTACAATAATGTGAATCAATCATAAATGAATATATATTTCCTCCCTGTTGAGCCTCCCTCCTGCTTTATCCCCATCTCACCCCTCTAAGTCATCATAGAGTACCAGGCTGAATTCCCTGTGTTATATACAGCAACATCTATTCTGTACATGGTAATGTATATATTTCAATACTATTCTCTGAATTCCTTCTGCACTCTCCTTCCCCTAAAGTGTCCACAATCCTCTTCTCTATGTCTATGAGGAGACATGATTTTTATTCCACACCATTCCATCACCTTCTTTTATAACCTTAAACTGTTTCCCCTACTTCTATAAGTAGTTTACTTAGGCAAACTGGAAGATGTTTACAAGTTCTGGGATTGTGGCTCAAGACAAAATGTTTATTTCCATAAATATTATTAGATTTGCTTCTACTTCTATCAGAACTAAAACTGGAAGAGCTATGAAAACACAACTCCCTTCCAAGAACTTTTCCTTATCTAGTAACAACTTAGGAGATGTATTCCTGGAATGAAAGTTTCCTTGGATTGGACTAAGACAATATGGGTGCTTGAGTGCTTTGTTATCTTGAGAATATGTCCCTCTACCTACTGAAGCTCACAAAGCTGCCATCAGAACACTTTGGCAGGTACCAGGTTTTGTGAAATCAGTCTCTGAAACTATTGTGGTCAAACCACACTTCAACTATTGAATAGTTTCTGACTGACTATGAAAAGATCCATATATAATTTCTCCTGCTTTCATTCAGATTTACTGTTGAAGTCTGAGATTCTGTGTTGGTGTCCTTCCAGGGTTTTAAACCATTCCGTCCTTGAATTGGTAGGTATCCGGGATACAGGTTTTCCTGGAAATGGACTTTCCTATAACTCCAGGAACTCCTGTTTTGAAAAGTTACTTCCATGGTAACCTTCTCTTATTTAGATCTAAATTTATTCTCTTCCAATTTGGTGCTACTCTGGGGATTTGGGTGATATACTAAACAGGAGTATGCATTCTAAAGCAATCTCTCTATCCCACGTGGTAGCTATTTAACTAGAGTCTTTCCGAGCCATTTTGAATGGATTTCGATCTTTTATGAGGTTTAGAATGATGACTTTGTCAATACATAATGATTTTCTGATCTGACTCTGCCTTTCATTCCAGAGTTGAAAAATCGTTTAGAAACATTTTCATGATGACACTTCAACAGCCTCCCTTATAGTTCTTTACACAGTTCAAATTATCATTCAGACTGTGTTTGGCATCTGTCATCACTATTACTGCTCTATGCATCCAGTCAAACTAGGTTCGGTCATGTGGTGTCAGTTTCCTTAAATCTTTTCTTTGATGACACATCATGCTCACAACGACACATTCTCTGGAGCTAATCCAGAGTTATGTGCATTTTTTTTTCTTATTAATGCAAGCACATTTGTATATGTTGAGTGAGTGTGATTCTACATTTCTGAGTTGTATTGAATTAAATTGATTTACAGTGTAATTTGAAATAATGACGTTTCTTTTAGTAGATAACTGTAATAGGATTTACAGCTGGTGGCAGCATAAGAGTATCATTGCATATCAGTTATAAATAATAATTTGGAGATCAGAGTCTTGCCCAGGGTTTAGTGACCAAGCTTCATATTTTCCCTTGGCAAATGACATTTTTACTTTCTGTCAATGTCACTTGTGGTAAACTGTGAATATTATTGCCTACTTTTTTATCCAATAGAGATTAATTTTAAATGACAAATAAATGCATTTTACCATCTTTGTATGTAATGAAGAGTGGGATTATTTTCATGGTTTTTATGTTAATTCCAGAATTGACACAAGATATAGCTACTTTGAAAAACTACTGTAAACTTTATCAGGTGTAAAATGATAAGGTTAGTAACATATAATAGCACTTAATACACATCTGAAAACAATATTTAAGAAATATGATCAGAGCAAATGATAGATACATTTAAAATAAAATACAATAAAAATTAATCAGATAGTTACCCACCTAAATATTTTAGATAATAATCAATATACAAACTCCATATTTCACTGATTTTTAAATTAAATTCCTGAATTCTGAAGTGCTCTACTTGACTTTTTGCCATAGCATTTTGTCTTTATGCAAATCTAAGGAGGAGATTAAAATTAAAGATCAGTGCTATAAAAGTTACCTTCTAAAATTCAGTTAAGTGAAATAATTGGATTGCAGGCAAAATGTTTTAATGATAGTGAAATACCCTTGGGGTCCAATTAGCCACAGTTAAGAAACTTTACATATTTTGCCTACAAATAGGATACGTGT
>SRVM01019444.1:0-23560 GCA_007570785.1 Antilocapra americana
CTGGGTCCATCCATGTCCCTTGGTGCTAGGCCTCCTTTCTGTTATAGATTTACCTAGTTGTCCAGTGGGAGGAAACTAACCAGATATCATGAACAGGCTCAGAGGAATGTGAATAGGGAAATGTTTTATGGGCCATATACTTTATCATCTGTACCCAATTATCACAGAAACAATATGCATGTGCTTTAAGCAGTAAACTTACAGCCAGCAGTGCTACACATCATGAGCAGTTATACTTTGTGACAACTTCATTGGACAATTTTTCCATCCTGAACTTTAAGGTCAAAACTATGACTAGAAACCAATTACTTTCCATTAGAAGTCTCTTTACCAAAATTAGATCAATATTCCAGGAGAACTCTGCTTTCTTAACAGAGGAAAAGAACAAATTCAGTCTTGCATCAGTTTACTGCTGATATGAATAACAGGTTTCAAAATAACAAAATTCATATACCTAATTAAATTCACTCTAATCTTAATCCTGACAACATACAAAAATCTTTTTTCAAAGTTTCTTTTTCACAAGTCTTTTTATCACTTTCTAGATCCAAACAAATTTGTCCTGTATTTCTTCATCCAGAAACCAACAATAGCAGGAAAAAAAATTATCTTCTTCAACAAAAATATCTTCTCTTTGCCAACAACACATATCTTACTTGTTCCACATGCAGAAATGTTTCCCTTTTCATTTTTACACATCACAATTTTTGCCCCTTGAAGCCTTAATGAAACCAAGTGATTCAAATATTACACGAGCATTTTTTGATCGGCAGACTCCATAACAAATTCTATAACCTCTAAAAACATGCTTGTTTTTCATACCATAGCTTTTCTACAGCAATACAACATACAGGTTTAGTAAACCAAAACATGTTTACTTTCCCTCTTGTCTTACAAGACAAAACTAAGTAAATGTAGATTTCTTTGACCCCTAAGTGCTCACATTTTTAAGGCCAATTAAATAGAGCTTCTTTACAAGTTAACCTCAAAAAATATTATACAAACACAAACACAAATGTTGAGACACACAAACAGTCAGACAGATATCTCATTGTTTCATCTTTTTACATTTCATGAATTAGGCATTGCAATTAAACTTATCAGTTTATGGATAACAGAACAGCCAAATTTACATACTTATTCTTGAAAGGCTTCCTTCCTTCTTTTTTCTTTTTTCAACCTGAAGTTTTATCTGAGTAACCAAAGGCCAAAATCGCAGGCAAAGTGGGCTATGTTTGTATTTCAAGGACTTGATAAAAGTTAACTTCAAGTTTTCTCTTAAGCATATTTTTGTTTCCTCAAGAGCTGGGAAAACTGTTTTATCAAGCTAGCTTTCTCTAACTGCATATACCAAAAAAGAACCAGTTTTTAGTAATTTCAAGAGTTTCATCTTACCCAATTTTCTCTGAAGTTTAAAAAATAATGTTGCCATTTTGTTGCTGCTCAGTCACTCAGTTATGTCTGACTCTTGTTGACCCCATGGACTGCAGCAGGCCAGGATTCCCTGTCCTTCACTATCTCCTGTTGCCATACAGTTTCAAAAAAAAAAAAAAAACACTTTCTTTTTCTTAGTTACAATTTTGTAGCTAAGTTTTCTCTTAATTAATTGAACCTTAATGAATTGACATTTTACATAAGGCAGCAAGAATACCAGTTACACAAATGAAATACAGTCTCTCACACTGAATGACAGATCAGTCACAAACCCTCTCTGAGGGAGACCAGTACAGATTCCCAAACACTTTCCTGATGCAAACAGTCCTCATGGGTAGTTGTGTTACTGAATTCACAAGCCCATGTGCCCAGCACACAGTGAGGCTCATCAATACTAAACATTATAATGAGCTTGGAACAGAGCAAGGTTTATTACATATTCATACAAGGAGATGGGTCGCTCATGCCCAAAGAACCCCAAAGTTACTGAAACATTTCTGCAAGCCCCTTTAAAAGCCAGAAGTGAGGGATGGGCTCACTTGTTAGTTGTTGCAGACTTCTCAGGTCAGATCCTTTGTTCCTGAGGTCTGGTCTTGGTCAGATAATGATGTTCCTGTAAATCTCTACCAGATGAATGTTATTCTCTGTCCTGGCAAAAAAGGGCAAGGTCCCAAGACACAACTTGCACCCTCCAATGTCCCAACCTGGTGGAGAGGAAGCAGATCTCAGTTGGCAGCTCCTTCAGGACAAGGTTTCCACAGCCTGCTCAGCTATCATCCCTGAGGAAGCCAAGCACACAACCCAACTGGCCTTCAGTCTCCTCAGCTGCCCAGATGGGGAGCCCGGGTCCCACAGACTGTGATTCATAGAGACAGCCACTGCTATTAGGTCACGGAGACAGGGGTGAGGAAGAGGTTCACTGCTGCCTCAAGGGCTGGGCCAAGGCTAGTGCAGGCTTTCGTGAGGGCTCTGGAGCCCTGCAGGATGGAGCCCCCAGTCTTTTCCTGGGCCCTCCAGCTCACTTACAGACCCAAGGGTGGGGAATCTGGAGGGCCTCTAGGAGAAGGCCTGAATCTGCCTCTTACCTCACTCTCCACTTGGTGACCAGGACCCCACTGACCTTTGGCTGAATCTCTTCCCCAGTGGTCCCTCATTGACAGCTACCAGTGGGCAGGGCCAGCTGTGGTACTGACCAACAGCTGAGCAGAACAACTAAGGGTTACTCCTTGACAGTTGGTTGCTCGTGGGCGGGGCCCACTGAGGCACCAACCAATGGCTGTGCAAGACCTGTTGCCTAGTAACAGGATGCAGAGTAATGAGGCATAGCAAGGGCTAGCTGCTAAGGTCTGCACCCATCCTGCTCTGTTAAGTCAGGCGTCAGAACCAATTGGTAACATTACCTAAATAGCAATCAGTGCTCACAAATGATCAACATCAGACACACATCAGAACCAACTGGCAAGAATGCCCAAATAGCCCTGACGCTCACACATGGGAAGGCTGCCTGTGCACACACAGTGCACAGTGGACTTGCCCACTGTTGGAGCTTGTCAGCTCCTCTCAAATGTAAGATTCCATTCCACCAATAAAAAGCATAAATTGGCAGCCAGTGCCAAGCAGGAGAGAAACAGAGAGGATTCTCAAAACAAATGGTTTTGATAACTGCTAGGAACATCCCCCAAATCCCCTATTAAGGGAGAGCTAACCACAGGCAGCAGGCTCATACACTGTCATGACTGTAGATTCCCCCTAGAAAAACCAGGGGAACCAGGTGCCCTGAAAGCACAGGAGCCGGCAGCAGCCAGCCCCATCCGGGGTGCCAAGATCTGTTACAAAAGAGTGAGTATCGTGTCTGGTTGCTTGCTGCTCAAAAGAGAATAAATAGGCCAGGTTTGTGGAAACAAAAGTTTCTCTATGTCAGATCTGGCAACTGGGATGGGGAGAAAGTGACAGACAACTGTCCAAAGGCTGACTCCCCCTCACCCCCAAGAAACAGGGGGTGAGAGCTTTTACAGATAGAATGGGACAGGACTACAAGTAGAAACAGCACAGTTATCTCTAAGAGTCATCTTCGAATTGGTCATTAGTGGTCTGACCAGCATCATTTTGGTTGTTTTAGGTACAGTTAATCTTCAGTTCTGGGGTCCATTTATTCCTATTTCTTTGCAGCCTATTCTTGGAATTATGACAGCTCATGCTCTGAGTACAGTCTAGTCACCATGTAGCTAACTTCTCCTACCTGATGTTTCAGTATGTATAAGACAGCTCACAGGATGTGGCTCAGAATATTATCTATACCCCTTGAGAATGGTCCGTCTAGTCAAAGCTATGGTCTTTCCAATAGTCATGAATGGATGTGAGAGTTGGACTATAAAGAAAGCTGAGCACCAGAGAATTGATGCTTTACAACTGTGGTGTTGGACAAGACTCTTGAGAGTCCCTTGGACTGCAAGAAGATCCAACCAGTCCATCCTAAAGGAGATCAGTCCTGGTTGTTCATTGAAGGACTGATATTCAAGCTGAAACTCCAATACTTTGGCCACCTGGTATGAAGAGCTGGCTCATTTGAAAAGACTCTGATGCTGGGAAAGATTGAAGACAGGAGGAGAAGGGGACCATAGAGGATGAGATGATTGGATGGCATCACTGACTCAATGGACATCACTGAGTTTACTCAGTTTTGGGGTAAAAAAATCAGTCCATGCGGTCGCAGAGTTGTACACGACTGAGTGACTGAATTGAATGAACTGAGAAAGAATTAAAGATCCTCAACTATGTTAATGACTACATTTAGTCTTCTTTAACTGTTTTCCTTTGTTTCAGCATTCTTCACTTCTCTGCTTAAACTTATTCTTTGATTAAAATTTTCCGTAGACAAATGGCAGGCAGAGGACATGGTGGATGAGGGGTAAGGACCATAGGTTCCTGCTCCATTTCATAATAGCAGACCCTTGTAACTGGATTACAGACCACATTTTAATTAGCATCAACTATAGAAACTGCCAGGTCTTCCCTGGTGACTCACTGGTAAAGAATCTGTCTGCAAGGCAAGAACTGCAGGAGTCACTGATTCGGTCCCTGGGTCATGCCCCCTGGAGGAGGGCATGGCAACCCACTCCAGTATTCTTGCCTGCAGAATCCCATGGACAGAGGAGCCTGGTGGGCTACAGCCCAGAGGATCTCAAAGAGTTGGACATGACTGAAGCAACTGAGCATGCATGTATACATAGAAACTGTCAGATACTTCTGAGGAGCATCACATCCCTGCAGTTTCCTCTGGGGTACATCTGGCAGAGCCTCCCTTGTTGGATGAGTTCACAGCCTCATCCTTGGGTCAACACCACTGATTCCTACAAAAATGGTAGACATTCTGGCTCGAGTGGCACCATTGCTCACAGTGCGCAGAGGTGACGGTTGATGGAGACAGCACTGGGGAAAGATAGCTGTGTCAGTCAAAACTAAACTCTGTTTGAGGTCAAGTGCAATATATCTCTAGGGTGACTGCTCATATGCCTTTCAGATACATCACAGAGAATGAATCCACAATAACTTTCATGAAGGAGGAACATCACGTGAGGAGTAGTTTGAAACATCCTGGAAATTGCACAACAGAAAGTCAGTTTTAACTTCCTGACTGGGTAATTATAAAATTGGTGCCTGGGAGTTCATAAATATGCTCTATTCCCAAGAAAGTTGAATTAAATTCACAGACTAAGCACGAGGCAAACAATATACATGTTCTGCCACTTAGCTGTGACTGTGAGCAAAATTCCTCAGGATAAACCTCAGAATTCTTAAGTGTGAAATGGTTTCATAACCTCCTGAGACACTTGAGTGACTGAATGATCTAATAGGTAAGAGCTTCTTACATAATAACACCCAGGTTAAGCCACAGGTATGCTAGTCTGGTGTCTAGTGCTCTGCAGGATTGAGTGGGCTTTCTGCGGGCCTGAGCTTAGAAAGTGCTGCCCTTATCACTTCAACACACATCAGTCATTCTTCACAAGCTACAACAGATTTTCCTCCTCAAGCCAGTGACGCTGGGTCTGCAGAACTGAAGGAGGGTCCCAGCCTTATCTCTCCTGTGAGCAGAGGGCTCTTTTCCCTCTGTTCTCTGTGAAACCTCACAGCTCTGATGATCCTCTTCCTCCTGCCGCTTCCCCATCTCCCTCTTTGGAGTAACAGGAGATTCTAGTTGGTTCAGGCCTCTCAGCGTAAATGCTGGAAAGGAGATGTTTTCTGCATTAGAACTTGCCCACCCCACAATCCTCTCAGAGATGCTGAATGTCTGAACTGGTGGTCAGATCCTGGAATGCCTCCTGGATACACTCAGAAGACTCAGTCCAAGTGGAGATACCATGCGAACCACTGAAAAGAGAGTTATGGTTTCAGGAGAAAGAGCAAGTCCCCAGTCACACAGAGATGCACCCCAAGAACTCAGCTGTTACTTGTTTCCCTCTATATTTTCTCTCAGTCAGTATGTTCTCTGAGCAAGTGAACCTGAGGAAATAGAGCCATGAGACCTGAATCTTATCTGTACATTCCAGGACTGGAGTCATGAATTCCTAAACCTTTACCTGGGCGTGAACTACCAGGGAAGCACCAGCAAATGTGAAGTAGTCAAGAGAAAAGGGGAGAAATCTTGTTTCCCAGAGTCAACAGTAAGAAGGGCTTGGATACTGCTTCTCACAAGGGAAGTGGTGAATTATGTATGAGGAAACAAAAATCAAAGAGTTTGTAAAGGTAATTAACGAAAGCTATTTGACGTTATTACTCAGTTTCTTTCCTGACCCCAAATGCTTGGAAAACCTCCATGGAATTGACTCCACTCTCTTAATATCTGTGTCAAGCTATCTTTTTTTTTTTTTTTAAGTCAAATCCATCAAATTAAGTCATTTCAACATTTCATATGGTTATGAAGACCAACACTTTTCATATACTACTGACCTTTTATCACATCTGCTGATCAAGATTCCAGTCCTGGATGACTTCCACATGCCTGCTTTTCCATATCTAAATTGAACTAGCATCTTAAACCTGGGGAGGTTCACAAACCTCCCAACACCTTTCAAACATCTCTTGCCACTGTACTACAGCTGGATAATTAAATCTTAGTCTATGCTTCAAAAATATTTATGACTTTTTCTGCATATCTTCCAATTTTTAAACAGTCTCAGTACTTCCCTTACTTTCCACAAAAGGAATCACCTTCTACTGCACAGGTGAACTAGATAACATGAGGAAATTCTTCAGTTCATTGTCACAACAGTTACAAATATGCCTGAATTCAGACTAAGCCCACTTTCTCCTATCTTACTCCTTTCTTCCCTGCATCCTTGAAACTTTATATAATTAATTCTATTTTAAGTATTATTTACCTTGAAACAAAAATGTGAACATTTCAGACCTCTGAAAAATACCTTCCTTGAAGAATTAGCATGCTTAATGTTAAAATATTAAATAATGACTTTATTAATTACTTAAAAACCTGTTAATAAAATTTTCAATATTTTCAATATATCCATTGTGTTTTAATAAGAATTTATAACTTATAATTTCCTCTGAGATCCTTTACATGAGCTTATATAACTTCAATAAATTTCTAGTATGGAATAGAAATGTGTAGAGTAGAGAGACTTTGAAAAAATAAAAATATGTAATTATTAATTAAAGCAAGTTTGTTGTTATGGTATCTAGATCAAAAAAAAAGAAATCTGTTAAGCATGTAGAAAATCTGAATGACACTATTCATCTTGATGCAGTGAACATTTATAAAGAACTCTAAGAACAACAGAGTAAAATAACATTCTTTTCTTACTAAATATGAAAAATTTACAAAGATATTCTGGCCCCCAAAAGGCTCAATAACAGTCAAAACATCGAACTGCTACAAATTATTCTGAGGGTTAAATAAGATCTTTGAATTGAAGGGCTGTGGGGGTGGCCACGGAAGAAAGCTGCTTCCCACCCACCCCTCCAACCATGTACAAGGGAAGCTGAACTCATTTGGAATCATTGGGTCTGTGTGAACTGAGGAGCATGGGGAAAGAGAAACAGGCCATGAATGATGAAAAGGATCCAAAGCAGGACCAGAATCTGACACAATGAGTGACCACTCTGGTGTCCATTTAGACAATCGACATAGTAACCCCACATCATGTATTGAGATTACTGGAGTTGCTATGTGACTACATATATGCACCGATACATTCATTATCTCATGCAGTTCTCCACATAGTGATGTGATGTGATGACATTGCCGTCTCTGCTTTAGCAGAAGTGAGGATAGAATGGTTATGCAGCCTGTTCACCCCCGCACAGACAGGGAAGTGTGGAGCTGGGATGGGAGTGTGTGTATCCTTCAGGACCAGCTCAAGCATTTCCTATCAGCCACCTCATGTCTTAGTGAATAAGCCACAGCTCACACAAGTCCCTTCTAATTCAGGTTTGGGGAGGAACAGTGATAGTCTCCCATTTACTCCTCTTCTCACCACCTCTTCTTATCATCTTCTGCTTCTGTGAGGTCCATACCATTTCTGTCCTTTATCGGGCCCATCTTGGCATGAAATGTGCCCTGGGTATCTCTTATTTTCTTGACGAGCTCTCTAGTCTTTCCCATTCTAATTGTTTTCCTCTAACTTTTTGCATTGATCACCGAGGAAGGCTTTCTGATCTCCTTGTTACTTTTTGGAACTCTGCATTCAGATGGGTGTTTTTTTCCTTTTCTTTGCTGTTAGTTTCTCTTCTTACTTAGCTATTTTTAAGGCCTACTCAGACAACCATTTTGCCTTCTTGCGTTTTTCTTGGGGATGATTTTGATCACCACCACGTGTACAATGTTACAAACCTCCATCCATAGTTCTTCAGGCACTCTATCATATCCACTCCCTTGAATCTATTCACCACTTACACTGTATAATCATAGGGATTTGATTTAAATCATACCAGAATTGCCTAGTGGTTTTCCCTACACTCTTCAATTTAAGTCTGAATTTGGCAATAAGGAGTTCCTGATTTGAGCCACAGTCTGCTCCTGGTCTTATTGGTGACTGTATAGAGCTTCTCCATCTTTGGCTACAAAGAATATAGTCAGTTTGATTTTGGTATTGACCATCTGGTGATGTCCATGTGTAGTGACTTCTCTTGTGCTTTTGGAAGAGGATGTTTTCTGTGACCAGTGCATTGACTAGCAAAACTATTAGCCTTTGCCCTGCTTCATTTTGTGTTCCAAGGCCAAACTTGCTTGTTACTCCTTGTATTTCATCTTCCTATTTTTGCGTTCCAGTCCCCTTTGATGAAAAGGATATCATTTTTTTGAGTGTTAGTTCTAGAAGGTCTTGTAGTCTTCACAGAACTGTTCAGCTTCAGCTTCTTTAGCATAATCAGTAGGGGCATAGACTTGGATTACCATGATATTGAATGGTTTGCTTTGGAGATGAACAGAGATCATTGTCATTTTTGAGACTGCATGCAAGTACTGCATTTTGTGGGAAGGGCATGTCCTTTCCTTGGGAAAGCAGCTCAAGGCTCATGGAGAGAAGAGCCTCACCCATGCAAGGTGGGGCTAGGAGCCCTTGATGGGGATGATTTGTATGAGGACCTGCATTGCTTAATATAAAAGCATAGTATTTGGGAAACAACCATTAAAATGAACTAGGTGATTTCTAGTACAACTACACAGGACAATCGTTATCAATTCGTGTGGCTTGCGGTGGGGATTCCCAGGTTAAGGAAAGAGGTAAGGGAGTGCAGGTCTGCAGAGTGGAGGTTACCCTTACACACCTGGCTCTGGATCTACAGGAAACAGATGGTTAGGGGCTGGGGTGCCAGCTGGCAGCCTGGAGGTTGTAGCAGGAGGGTGGCCCATCTTTATTTCTAGACACAGTTACCTTTCTGACTCCAGAGTCCAGTCACAGGGAACCCTGTGCTCTGCATGTTTGTTTTCTTCAAAATTCCTTTAGCTATTCTAGTATCTGCCTTTCTAAGTTTCTTCAGAAGATAATGCATATTAGTTTGAAGAACACCATTGGAAGTTCTACAACTTATTTTCATTGAGCAGTTTCACTGTCAATTTCTTTGCAGAACCTGTAGATTTATTTCATTTAACATATACTGATAACTGAAACATAAATTAAGATTGACTTGTGTGGTTGTACTAGAATTTACCAACCTAGATTGTCTTCATAGTTGCTTTTCCAAATACTTTGCTTTTACATTAAGTAAAGTTGATCTCAATTCTTTACTAGGCACACACATTTGCACAAATGTTCTCCAGCTACTTACCAGTAGACTTCGTGAAATATGTAAAGTTGTTGGCAGTCGCTTATTCCTCGCTTCTTTATGATTTCCAGACTTAAAAAAGTTCTTTGCAAGGACCCCACTCTGAAACTGCAGAACCTAAATTATTCCTGCATGCTCTTTCCCAGTACTTTTATGGTTGCCGTTTCACAATCCACTCAGTCCTGTGAGCAGGGACCAGGCACGGTCTCTTGACTGCCTGTGCGCCCGCCCCGCCGCATCAAGGGGGCTCGTCTCCTTGGAGGCAGCTTCTCAGTCAGGCATTTCCAGCTCCCGATGGGCGCGTTTCCTCTGCGGCCCAGACGTGTTGTGAGGGCTGGGAATCAGTCGGCTTTGAGGCAGACGTCCCGGGAGGCGCTCGGGAGTTTCAGCGGCTCGCGCAGTCCCCTTCTCGACAACAGGCCCGCGACCGGGATCCGTCCCGGGGACGTTCCAGCCGTGGTCCGGAGGCACCGGCCGGCGCCTTGAACTCATCCCTTCCAGCCGGGCTTCCCTGGCGTCTCAGACGGTAAAGCGTCTGCCCTCAAGGCGGGAGAGACAGGTTTGATCCTTGGGTCAGGACGATCCCCTGGAGAAGGAAATCGCAACCCGCACCAAGACCCTTGCCCGGCGAATCCCATGGACGGAGGAGCCTGGCGGGCTCCAATCCGTGGGGCAGTAGAGTCGGACACGACTGAGCGGCTTCACTTTCCGCTGGAGCTTCGGCGCCCTGCGCGAGGGCTGCGCCTCCGCCGCCAGCCCGGAGGGAGCGTTCCGCGAGCCGGGGGCGCTGGCGGCGAGAGTCCTGGGAGCGGCGAGGACCGGACATCGGTCGCTGGAGATTGAATTGGCAGCTTTAATGGGAAGGAGCGCAGCCACCTTACGGAGGGGAGTAATTGTGGGCACGTTCCCGAGTTAGGTGAGGGCACCCACCCCGGACTGCCAGTGCTCCTTCGCGCCTCTCTGCCAATGGGACGCTCTCCTGCGGTGATCATAGACTTATCTGCCTGTGTCCCTCTGGAAGGTGGCCCACAGAGAAGGAGCGAGGCGGACGTACACATTCCTACCCCGTGGGTCCCGTCCATCCTAATCCCCAGTTGTTCAAATCTACTCCTGGAGCAAGGGCCAGCCCGAAAGCGAAACTGCGAGAGATTGGAGATCGCACCTAGACCCCCGTTCTCCTTCCCAGAGGACCGTGGGACCCTGGCCGCTGGGGAGGCCCAGGGGTGGGTCCTCGCCCCTGGGGGACCCATGGCTTTCCCTGTGCCATCTTGGAAGCTCACCAGCGGTCACTTTGGCTTTTCCAGTTCTGCCAAAAGTGTCCTCAGGCTCCGCAGACAGGACGCTCCGCAGGTCCTGTTGCATCTCCGACGGGAGCACCCTCGTTCTATCTCCGCGGCTTCCTGGGACCGGCACTTGTTCACCAATCACACACGTGGGTCTCTTCATCATGGGTGACAGCACGGGCTAACAGTAGCGCTCACGGTGTGCTGGCGATTCTGCCCGGGACCTGGGGGTCAGCTGCCTAAACATAGGGAAAAGGGGGCCGGCCTGCACCGTTTGGCGATAGTCTGGAAAGGGGCTGAGCCCAGACTCGATCATGGGTGGGAGGTGGGCAGAGGTGCCTCCCGAGAAGGCCTCTGTACATGCCGGTAGGTGTAACACACTCTGGGTCATGTTTTCAAGCTTCATCCGTGTCTTAACCTGTGATTGGTTTCTCTCACCTCTAATGGGCTATTCTGTCATTAACATACACTAATTTTAACATTTTTAAAAATGAGATCTAGGAAATTCACCATGGTGATCATTTTATGCGTTGCCGGTCCACGGCTTCACCTCCTGCTTTCCTGAAGATCTTCAACTCACGCCACCACCCTGGAGTCACCATCAAGCTCAGTGGACACAAGCTCAGTGCTACTGCCTTTTCTCAAAACCCTGAAACACCATCCACCCCGACCAGGACACCAAATGGCACCTCATGATGGCGGCTAAAGAAAAGCGCTCCTGTGCAAGGAGTTGGGTAATAGTGGCAAATGGAGATGAGAGAGATGGCAAAAGTAGAATTAGCCAGAATTTGGTGTCTTCTAAACAGGTATCCTCCGAGTGGTGTGTTCATTGATGCCACAGGCTGGGAACCCTGCCCGCCAGGCTTTACTGCCCAGTGCGTTCTGGACCCTGGGCTGCTCCAGACGTATATTTAGTCCTGTGTGGGCTCTGCCCTCAGACTCAGACTTCTTAGTCCCAGGGAGCTTGTGCTGCTAACTTAAAACATGCACAACATTGAGAATTGAGTTGTTTTATTGGGGGCAAAATGAGGACGATAGCCCAGGAGACAGCATTTCTGAAGGCACTTAGAAACTGCTGCAAAGAGAAGGGGCAAGTGACTGGTGTAGGGGAGTACATGCAATCAAGCTCAGTTTTGTCAGGTTTCTGCCAGTCTCATGGATACTGCTAATCACCAGAAGTCACCATAAAGGATTTTTCTGCTTTTATAAATGAGATACAAGAATAGGGCTCATAAAACCATCTCTTGAAAATGTTCTGAAGACATGTTCTGTCAGCCTTTTTTCAGATCCCATAGTACTTCGCTCCTGTCTACCCTGAACTCACGTCAGGGGTGTTGAAGGTCAGCAGCTGCAGCCACTCATGTTGTCATCATTGCAGAGAGAGGGCAAGTGACAGTTTGCAGTTGACAGCGCCCACTCCGGGGATGTGGCCCTTGGTGTCCTGCTGGGACCAGCTAGAAGTGGCCCAAGTCCGGTTCCCTGTATTCAGTGCCCCCCTGCCACCACCACACTTCCCCACTCCTGCCTTTTCCAACTGACATTTTCCCTGTGTGTTGTGGACTGGGTTTTAGGGACAGCACTGTCATTGACAGTGAGGGCTGTAGTATCTTACAGTGGGCAGGAACTCAGCCAGTTTCCCCTCCAGAAGGTTGTCTGGTTAAACAAAGCTGTCAGATTTAGGAACTGAGGCTCCAACGGACTAGTTACTTGTCCTCAGTCGTTAAGAGGGCTTAGAACTGAAGTCAGGTAGCCTCTAAATCTGTCTCCAAAAGACAAGTCCTCCAAGGAGAGACTGAGTTATAACTATCAGGTACTTACCAGGTAGCTGAAATACAGGGCTTCCCATGGGGCTAGTGGTAAAGAACTTATATGCCAATGCAGGAGCCATGGGTTCAATGCTGGGTCAGCAAGAGCCCCTGGAGAAGGGAATGGCAACCCACTCCAGTATTGTTGCTTGAAAAGTCCATTAACAGAGGAGCCTACTGGGTTTATAGTCCATGTGGTTGCAAAGCATCAAACACAACTGAGCAACAACTTGACTTAAAAGTCACCAAAGTTTTAGCTTTGTATCATCGCAATACAGTATGCTGAGTACAAGAGATTGGTAAGCAGACTTTTGAGCTACTTTAGTGAAACTTAAAGCAAAAGATGCCAGAACCAGCCGGCAAAATCGCACGGTCGAGAACGCAACGACCAAGTACCTGAGAAAAATGAAGACACTTAAAAGATGGGGTTGAGAGGAGCAGAGGGAAACTCCAAAGAGCTTCTCACTACTGCCACTTTATTATAGCTGATTAACAGTATATATACATTTTTCTGGTTACTAGCAAGCTTGAGGGAGCAGTTAACAATAAACTTTAAGAATGCCTTTGATATGGTCAGCACATTATTAAGCAGGGGAAAAACAGACCCGCATACGTCAGGCGTCCAAGAAAACAGAGTAAATGGGAAAAAGGTCTTCAGGCTGTTTTTCCCGTCATGGCGCTTGATCTTAGTCAATGAAAAGGCGTCAGGGTGGCGGGACAAAGAGAGGTTTTCAGGTCCTCTCTTAGGGCCGATTGGGGGATGGAAAACATCCTGACTCCCCCCAAAAAGAGACTGAAAAATCAAATAACTGAGACTCAACATGCAGCCTGCTGTGGCTTCAGTGTCTGGGCAATTGATGTGTCAGCCAGAACCCTCTGCCATCCATTACTTATTCCATAAACACACAAATTTGGCTAAACTTCCTTTCTGATTTTCTCCAAGAAACACGTTATCATTGGACTTCATGTACATTCTCTCTGCTTCACTGTGTCTGTTCCTGAAGAATGGGATCTCTGGGCTCCTGTTTCATCCGCTGTTGAGTCCTGGTGTCTCTGGTGTCTCAAACAGGTCATGGGCTCAGCGGGGCCTCTGTGAATGTGCTCTGGGGAAGGGAGCCCTGAGTGTTTAGTGGGACAGCTGGGTGTCACAGAGCACTACTGCTGGTTGTTTATGAAGGATGCAGGATAACCTGCTGAAGGCCCTTGTCCTCTTTCTCTTCATCTATCGCTGTCATGAAGTTTGAGCATCCGACCCAGGAAAAAGCAGAGGCTCTGACTTGCGGATGGTCAATAAGTATAATAACCTGTACCTCCCAAGCTGAGGACAAGTGAGTGGGCATCAGATCCCAGATCCACACGGGATACTTCTCTCCTCCTATGTCTCTTCGAGTCTCCCTCAGAAACCCTATGTTTGGGATTCCTTTGATGACCAATCTTCCCATTCTGTAGATTCATTAGTGCTTCCAGCGCAGGAAGGACTTTGTGCTCCGGAACTTGGTAAGCCCTTTCCTCCATCCTTGACACATCTGAGCCTCAACTGCCCTGGAGCCACCCCACTGCCCTGGGGATTCAAGGCCTTTGTTCATCACGTGAGACCATGCAGAGGGCAGGCACTGAGGTCCTCCAGCCACCATGATCCACCCATACCTTCTTGATGAGCACTCAGCCTCCCCGTGGATGGGGTCCCCCCTCCAGGAGTGTTCCTGGAAGTGGGACTGAACTGTCTTCCTCCAGGAACCAGTTCCATGACAACTTGTCCATACCCGTGAGTGGGGAAGGGTAAGAGTGCGTGAGTAGCCCACACGGTTCCCTCACTCTGATCCTGGGGGTGGGGGTGGGGGTGGTCAGGGAGGAGGGCTGGCAGGGCAGCTCACCTGGTGCGGGGGCTGTGGCTGCCACAGATGCTGATGGTGACAAACTGTTCCTGTGTTTGTAGGAGCCAAAGTCACTCAGGGATCTCTCTCAGAACCAGCATTTACAATAAACACCCCTGCTGATTAGCAATGCGGAAGGCTGACTGTGACCCAGGAAACACTCCCCTAATCCCCAGGAACTTTCTGACTGGCGGAGGAGGTGAAAAAAGTCTGCTTTGGTGAAGAAGTCACTGGCAGAGTTGTGCTCAGCTTCAAAGGTATGTTTTTGGTGAGAAATGCGGAACTGCACTATTTCAAAATTAACAGCCTGTGTTTAGAACCAGACTACGTAATGACTCATTGTTTTATGAAGACATTGGTGAAAAAATTAAAGCTCTTATAAATGGTTTTCATCAATGTGTGTTTTTGTAAGTTTTACATTACAGTCTGAACAACCCCCTCTGGTCTTCCTGTAGTTTTAAGTTGGGTGTCACTGGTACGTGCCAGTTCTGCACCATGTACACTGTGTTCTTTATGAGAAGTGGTGACACTTGTTCATATACTGTACCTCAGGAAGCAATGTGCAGGCCAGTGGGCTCCCCTGGGATGTGGTGAGAAAAGGGAGACGGTTGGCCAGGAGAGTGGACCCGGCCTCTTGATCCAGTAATGGGGCCAAGAGGAGTGGTGTGGGAAGCCCCAGCTGACTGACACCTTCCATATGCTCCTCTCCAATTACATCGTGGGCATGGGATTCTCCCAAAAGTCTTTAGTTGGGCATTGTTTGGATTTCTCCAATCTTCACAAGTCTCAGCAGGGATGTGACTAAACAAACTTCAGTTTGTCACTGAACAAACGTCCTCAGCATTAACAATTACTGAAATATTGTATCAATTGTAATCAAGTAAGAAATAAAACCTAGTATGAAAGTACATTTATGCCTCAGTGTCAGGCCTTCATTGCCAGAGGCATCAGCTCTGCACACTGAGCCACATTCTGTTTGCCACAAAAGTGTAGAATTGAGGCCAAAGTGAAATGTGAGGTGGAGGCGGGCAGAGAAAATCCAACCTGAAATAAAACGGACATGCAATGACTGAATCACACACAAGAAGCACGAAGTGTGTTCTGGGCCAATTCAGCAAGGGCAGAGGCCATAAACTCCTTCTCCTGGCCTGTGCTTCCATGTGGAGTGGTGGATGAGGAGGTGGGTCTTTCTTCTCTGGCTCATCCCACAGGCCTGCCTGCGCCACACTCTGCTGTTACTGCTGTCTTGCCAACTAGAGGTCAGTCTACCGACCCCACACTTCTGAATTTCTCCTCAGTGGACGGTATGACTGACTCAAGGTTGTTAATGGCTTCTCAAGTAAGTACAGGCAGTGTGCTTGGTTAAGCCACAGCCTGCAAAAAAAAAAAACAATTACAAGGGTAAAATATTTACTTGCACACATTCCCACAGTATTTCCTTTATTTTTCCCAGAAGTTTGTAACTTTTACTCCTGTAACATTGGCTGCTGAGGAATTTAGTAGGTGCTCTTTGGTTTCAAGATGACAGACTAAACAGGGGCTAATGTGGAAGGACATGCAAAGTGTGATCTGGTCAAAATTGTTCAAGTAGTTTAAAAATGGTCTGATATAACCTTTCAGAGAAAGTAGAGGCCTCATTCTGGTCAGCCAGAAGGTTACAGTGAGAGGGGAGGAAGCTGTTCAGGATGAGGGGCTGGGGGGGGAATGGGACTAGGAGGTTCAGTTGTCACAGGAGAAAACGTGCTGGCAGCTTGGCTGTGTCCTCCAGCCAGGCTGGTTCTTGGCCCCCCAGACAGGCAGCTGGGGCCCATCAACTCAAGGAAAGGTGATCAAGCTGCCTACTGGGCATGTCTTGAGAGCACACAGCCACAGCCTGAGAGCTGGAGAAGTTTGTGAACCAGAGTCTTGCCAGATGGCTATCCTCCATGCTCTCCTCCAGGCGGCAGACAGTGTACCAAGTCATGCCCTGCTGCCCTCTGTGGTACATCCAGCGGGCTTTGGCTCTTTGAGTGGACCTACCCTTGATAGGGTGATAATAGTGAGTCTTCAGTACCAGACTAGGAAGCCATTGCTAGGAAAAAAGCATTTAGTTGAAAGTAAATACTCAAACTTGTTTTACCCATACCAACTCTTTGCCACCAAAATCCAGTGATACAGCTTGCCATGAGTATGGTCTGTTGAAAAGACAAATGACTCAAATAGGTCTCCCACTTCTATGTTGTCTCTTACTGAGCCCCAGCTGTGGTGAACATCTCTGTGCCACTGACACCCCTGGCACAGAAAACACTGCCCACCTGCTGGATGTGCCATCTGCAGACAACTTTCAGCCAGGAGTTCCTTGAGGCAACCTCATCCTGCAATGGGTCTCTGCTGGGTTGCTGCATCCAATGGCCAAGTACAGTGGGGACCGTGGAAAAACAGTGAAGTCACAAATGCTGCAGAAGCCCCTCAGTGGTCAGGGTGAGGCTTTGTGGGGACTGCCTCACACCTCAGTTTTGCCACCTGCCCATCCTGCTTCCTCACTGTTCCATCACAAATGTTGACACTTCATATGTAACAGATGTATCCCAACATCTGCTTCCATAGAAGTTTGTGGCAAGTGGATCTGGGAGCGGAAATGATGAGCAGGATTTCCATTTCTCTTCAGCTGGCTGGAGACTGGGGTGCTCCTGGGCTGGGAGGGGCAGCCGCCGCCCAGCCCGCATGCAAGGGCAGCTGCTGGGCTCTAGTGGGGGTGGGACGGCTCCAGGTGCTGCTCTCTGTGGCGGGGCGGAGTCAGGCTGCAACTTCAGACTGGGGCTCCCTCAGCCTGAGGTTTTTACAGTGAGCATCAAAGGAAGGAGCTGCGTTTACACTGTTAGAGAGCCTGAGAATTGCTATAAAGAAACAGTGGGGATTAGTGGTACAAAGTTGGACATCCTCTAAAGAAACTCTTGAAAAAGAGAAAATCTCTGTGAAGCTACTTCAGCCCTGCCTCCTTCAAAGATTAGGGTGGATGTGACACAGGGTGTAGATATAACAAATCCTGGATAGTACTTGCTGCATTGTCTGCGTGGCACAGAGGTGTTTTCAAAAATGTCTTCCCTGGAGTCAGCTTCACAAAGACAGGGGCAAAGTAGAAACTGTGTCCCATGCTCTGGGGTGGAGCTCACAGAATGAGAGATCAATAAAACATTTCTATAAAGAAACAGTTAAAGCAATCAAACTATACTGTATGTAACAGCACTCCACCCTCTAATGAAGAAAGTTTGTAGAAGAGGACAAAAAAAGTACTTCTAGAATGGATAATACAAAATGAAACCTGGGACTTTACCAGGCTAGAAAGATTTTGGGAACTCGATTTTTTCCCTTAAAAATTCTTTTATTTTTGCCTGGAATGACTTCCCTCGAAACCAGCTTCCATTTCCAGGAGTGTACAAAGTAACCAGCATATTCTTGAGTGAGGACCAGCTTCCCTCTCAGAGGACTTGAACTGGCCGTAGTGACATGTGAGCCCCAAGAGGACAAACAGGCCACAGAGAAAATGCATTTTGTTTAAAACAACAAATCCTCCCAAGTGCTGTTCTGAGGAACAGGATTTTCTCCGGGCCACAGGGGCTGAACTGCAGCCCAAGCTGTACTCTATCCAACTATGGGGAGCTGCCTTCTTGCCTGGTGTCTGACCTTCCAGGATCTAAGCATATAAATCGTGTTTTACAACTTGAAAAACACGCGAGCCTCAGAATGTGCACAAGGTGACACATTCAAGGGCAACTTGTTTTCCCCAAACTATTTGTGAACGGAGTTGAAAGCTGTGTTGGGGATGGGAAGGAAAGGGAGGCTATTAGCCTAGCTTTGAACTTGCAAGTAACAAAATAAAAATTCTCTCTGCTCTTTGGGGAAAATTTAGTTACCTGAAAGCTAGAAAGATCCTTTAAGGACTACATAGTCTGGGGACTGTTTGGGAAAATGAAGCAAGGAGGTTCTGAAACGTTAGTAGCCAGTTGGCAGCCTCAGCTGAGATCACCCTCCCTGTGAGCGTCTGAAAGGGACCGAGCAGGTCAGGCTCAGAGGGTGTCCCTGGGTCCTCTCCCCACATCCCCGCCCATCACAACACCCGACACACCTCCATGGCATCTGTCAGAAGAGGTTCTCTTCTGGGGGAAGGGAGGCTCCTTAACCTCAGTCAGAGAGGGGCACCCACCAGTCCTGTGGCTTCAAAAAGGTCATGGTATGAACGGAATCAACTGTGTTTTAGCATCAGTGTGTTGGATATTTTCTTTGATGACAATTAATCTGAAAATGGATTTTAACACCAATATCAGTAACGGAATTGGTTTCATCACATACCTACTAAAGTAGCCTGAAGTTAAACCTGCACCTTACAATGAAGTTTTTAGCTCAAAAATGTAAGGAATTTGAGACACGACTCGACTTTGTTAAGACACTGTGCAAACTGCCAGGCGATTGGACATTTCTTCACTTTTAAATAAAATTTATCTTTGAATTTATTCACACTTGATTAGTATGATAAGTGAGGGATAGAAACAAATTATGAAACTGTATATGCTTATAGAAGAGTTGTGTGGTTCTGGAAAACGTTTTGCACTGTGATAAGCAACAGAAAATTCCCCCAAAAGAGGAAATTGTCGTCAAAGTCATATTGTTTCATGAAAAATGCAAGTTGCAAAAAAGCATCACACCTTATTTAATGGAACTGAAATGCATTGATGCCATTTGTGTGTAAATGTAGATTTGAGGAAATTCTTGTAACAGTTTGAGGAATTATAAAATAAACAAGGGATACCAGGACAGGAGTGAAAGGAAAATTCTAATTTATTTCAATATTTTAAACATTAAAATAGTTCATTTACTTTCGATTGCCCTGAGTGTTTGTGCTCTGCATGGGCTTTTCTATAGTTTCAGTGAGTGGAAGCTACTTTCTAGTTGTGTTGCGTGGGCTTTTCTCATTATGGTGGCTTGTCTCCTTTCAGAGCATGGGCTCTGGAGCACACCAGACTTCAGTAGTAACAACCCTCCAGCTCAGTAGTTGTGGTACACAGTGCTTAGTTGCCTTTTGGCATGTGGAATATTCCTGCATCAGGGTGAAACCTGTGTTCCCTGCATTAGGAAGTAGATTCTTCCCAATGGAAGGAAGGATTCTTCCCATTGGACAGCCAAAGGAAAGTATTTAGCTTTTTTTTTTTTTTTGAAGTAAAATGTGCACTGTTTGTATTAAAAATAAACAAACAAACAAAAAAACCTTTTACCTCTAACTTTATAAAAGTAGCATACCTGTCATAAAGTCTAGACAATGCCATTTCAGAATCAAGCAAGTGGTAAGTTTAATATGTAGAAGAGAATCGATCTTTATTTGAGAATTGAAGACAGAACACACACCCAGCACAATGAAACCCTGGCAACACACAGTTGTATATTCTACTCACTAGAACAGTTTTGGGCCTGCTCTATCTGGGATTGTTACATTAATTGTGGTGCCAGAGGAGACTGTTAAAAGTCCCTCGGAATGCAAGGAAATCAAGTTAGTTAATCCTACAGTAAATCTACCCTGAATATTCACTGGAAGGGCTGATGCTGAAGCTCCAATACTTTGACCACCTGATGCCAGTCTTCCCCATGCAGGCAAAGAATCTGCACCTCCTGTATTGCAGGGGATGCTTTACCAATATCGCCACCTGGGAAGCCCTCGTGGATTATTTTTCCCTTTTATTTTGTAAACATTTTTCACACAAATCTTTGTCAGCATCTCCAATTATTTGTATATTCTCAAAAGTAGAATTGCAAGGTCGAGCACTGTAGACATTTTAGGTTTTTTTTTTTTTTTTTAGTGCATATTGGCAAACGATGCTCCAGAAAAATAATACCATCTACATTTTCTGAAGAGGAGCATCTGGAAATGCTGGCCTCCTTCCATCCTCACCATCTATATTTTTGAAAATTTCTGAAACTTTCCTAGAACTATATATGCAAAAAATATGTTACTTTCAAATGTGGAGAAAGTGTTCATGGAGATGCTGACTAATGGATAATAAAAGTGGATACTGAAGATTAGATTAATTTTGCATAATTATAGAAATTTCCTCTTACAAACAATATTTGGGGGCTGAATGCAGGTGTGGGCCTGTGTTTTCTTGCTTCCTGTGGCTTGAAGCCTCTGCCTGACTTCCTGTTGCTCCCATTGTCTATTTTACTGTTATCCTACTGACCTGCCCCATCACTTTCCCACCCAGAGACACTCAGAGTAAGTAATGGGGTTCCACCAGCAATCCCACTGGCCTATGATTGTCAGCCTGTTCCTGAAATATGAATTGGATGCAATTTATCCGATGGACACTCTCTCACACAACAAGGCCTCCTGATAGGGAGTAGGTGGATGGGGAAGGGAACTTTAAAAGGGTATGGCAGACACACATATTTTGCTCTCAATAGCCTGGTCCACTTCTCTCCTAAAATGACTACACTAAAGTTTAAAAAATAACGTTTAGTTATTTTTGGCTGTGCTGGGGTCCTTAGTGCTACGTGGGCTTTTCTCTGATTGCAGCAAGTAGAGGCTACTCTGAAGTTGTGGTCCCCAGGTTTCCCACTTCAGTAGCTTTTCTTGTTTTGGGGTGCTGGCTTTAGGGTATGTAGGCTTCAATTGTTCTGGCACATGGGCTTAGCTGCTCCAATGCACCTGGGATCTTCCCAGATCAAGGACTGAACCTGTGTCTCCTGCATTTGCAGGTGGGTTCTTTACCACTGAGCCATCAGGGGCTCCTTAAACACTAAACTTTTAACTGAGCACCTGGCTGCTTAAGATTAGATGCTCCCAGTCTCCTTCCAAAGAGGTTGTTGTGAGACAAGCTCTCCCTCTGGGATGGAAGAGAATCAAGCTGTGCAACTTCCAGGATATTTTCTAGGAGGGTGTGAAAGGGCCTTTCTCCTCCCCTCATTTGCTTCAGGGGATGTAAACACAGAAATGGTAGCTCTATCCTACCATTTAGGATGGTAGGTGGATGAGACCCGTCCATCCTTACGGAACCTGAAATTTTACGGAGAAAGAAAGTCTAATAAATAAAATATTATAAAAAGTTTTATATTTTTATATTTCATTTGTCATTTATTTTATCATAATTAATTTTCTACAGAGTGTCTTCTCGTTTATGGTTAATTTAAAATATAGTATAAGTAAAAGAGTATTTCCTTCGGGTGATCTAAGTGTTATATGAGTGTATATAAATCAGGTTGGGGATGAGAGTGGACTCTGGGGGAGCTGCTGCTGGACAGGATGCAAGAGCCATAGTTTCAAGCCATAGTTTCTTCCCTTACCTTAGACTTTACAGGGAAGAGTTTATTTTATTTTTCCACAAGAAAACCCCCAAATAAAACAAATCCATATCGCCATGACTGAGGAGGTGTAAGATGATAGCAGACAGGGTGAGTCCCATTTCCACTATGTGTTCAGACCCCAGGGGTGCATACCTTCCCTCAGACACAAGGCCCTGTCCCCCTGCCACCATCCATGTGTGTATCTGCCTCCATGGGTTTACTCTTTGCTCTAACTGGTGGGTCCTAAAAGAGAAAGTGCTGGGAGAAAAACCAACCTTGAGAGCATATCTTCTGGGGAAGTTTAACCTACAGGAAGTCTAGTTAGGGAGAGGGTGGGGGCTGAATCATACATTTTGGTCTCTCTTTGGTTTAATCGAATTTTTTTTGTTGCCAAACAGGCATCAGGTCCTTGAGGTCTTTGCTGTTCAATGGCTTGAGTCATGGTTTTCAAGATGGTTAATTAGCATGTAATATTCACTGCAACGTTCTGGTATATTTCTGTGTGTGTGTCTGCATACATGCTTGCACATAGACTCACACACACATAAACAAGGAAAAGCAATGAAGAGAGTGTATCATCTTTCTTATCCTTAAAGGAAACTGTGAGTCCACAATCAATAAGATAAATGTGTCATGCAGGAGAAGATTGTCTAGATGACTATTCTTTCACTAATTCAATTTTTAATTATTAACATATTTATGAAAAACTTCTAATATTTTAGAACTTAAATATTAGAACTTTGTTATGAGGATTAAAGTGTAAATAATACAGTGTTCTTCCCTTCACAAAAATCTGCAACCTAATGCAGATAATAGAAATATTCTAGAAAATAAGATCTTGATATTAAAAGAAGACAAAATGTCTATCATTGTATAATTACAGATTGTTTACAACTAACCTACTAGGATAACATGGGCACTTTATAAAATTAAAACAAATATGTTTGAAATATTGCCAATTGTAGGATTTTGAAAGATTAAATACTTTTAGAATGATTAGGTTACTACAAATATTTTACAAACTTCTGAAACCTTGGAAAGGTATTCTATAAAATGTGAGCAGAGGAAAGTTAGATTTCCTTTCCTAAGAGTCAGATTTCCTGTTTACTATTATGAAATCTGTTAGTCACTCAGCCGTGTGCAACTCTCTGCAACCCCATGAACTGTAGCCTGTCAGGCTTCTTTGTCCATGGAATTCTCTAGGCAAGAATACTGAAGTGGATTGCCATTCCCTTCTCCAGAGGATCTTCCTGACCCAAGGATCGAACCCTGGTCTCCTGCATCACAGGCAGATTCTTTACCATTCGAGCTACAGGTAAATTATATTACATTATATTATCCTATATTATAATACTTTGATTTCCAAATTAGGTTTTTGAAAAGTCAGTATTTTTTATAAGAAAAGAAAATCTTTTCTACATGCACTTTAAAATTCCACATATCAGCTATTTTACTGGAGATTCAGTAAGTTTCCATTTTAAAGATTAGTAGATAAAAGGATATCTATTTTGATTGTTGTATTAGGGTCCTAATTTCCTTCTAATTTAATTGTATATAATTCAAAACAACACAGAAT
>SRVM01019445.1:0-11411 GCA_007570785.1 Antilocapra americana
GTCACAGAGGGGGACTTTAACACCCCACTTACACCAATGGACAGATCACGAAAACAGAGAATCAGTAAGGAAACACAAAACTTCAATAAAGCATTAGACCCAATGGACCTAACTGGTATCTTCAGGACTTTCCATCCAGTTGCAGAAGAATACAGTTTGTCCTCAACTGCACAGGGAACATTCTCCAGGATGGAGAATGGGCTTGATTTGGGCCACAAATCAAGCCTCAGGAAATGTAAAAACCTGAAAATGTACTAAGTATCTTCTCTGACCCAACACTATGGGACTACGTATCAACTACAGGAGAAAAACGGCAAAAAACACAAACTCATGGAGAGCCAGCAATTCATTACTAAATAACAAAGAGGTTACTCAAGAAATGAGGAGGGAATCAAAAGATTTCAAGAAACAAACGACAACGGAAACACGACCACCCAAAACCTGTGGGATTCAGCAAAAGCACTTCTTTCTTTTTAAAAATTTCTTTATTTTAGTTGGAGGCTAATCACTTTACAATATTGTAGTGTTTTCTGCCGTACATTGCCATGAATCAGCCATGGGTGTACATGTGTCCCCCATCCTGAACCCCCCCCATCCTATCCCTCTGGGTCATCCCGGTGCACCAGCCCTGAGCACTTGTCTCATGCATGAAACCTGGACTGGCGATCTGGTTCACATATGATAATATTCATGGTTCAATGCTATTCTCTCAGATCATCCTACCCGCGCCTTTTCCACAGCAAAAGCACTTCTAAGAGAGAGGTTCACACCAGCACAATCCTACCTCAAGAGACAAGACAAGCATTGAACAGGCAACCCTCTACATTTAAAGCAGCTGGAAACAGAACCAAAACCCCCAAAGTCAGCAGAAGGAAAGAAATCATGCAGATCAGAGCAGAAATAAATGAAAAAGAAAATGAAGGAAACAGTAGCAAAGATTAATCAGACTAAATACTGATTCTTTGAGAAGATAACGCAAAACTGGACAAACCACTAGCCAGACTCATCAAGAACAAAAGGAAGAAAAATCAAATGGACATGGGGGGAGGGGCGGAGGGAGAGGGTGAGATAGCTGGAAAGAGTTCACATGGAAATTTACAATTCCACATGTAAAACAGAAAGCCAATGGGAATTTGCTGTATGACTCAGGGAACTCAGACAGGGACTCTGTGACAATCTAGAAGGGTGGGATGGGGAGGGAGATGGGAGGAGGGTTCCGAAGGGAAGGGACATGGGTGTACCTGTGGCTCATTCCTGTCGATGTTTGACAGAAATCAACAAAATTCTGTAAAGCAATTATCCTTCAATTAAAAAAATAAATACACTTTCTAAAAACCCCATTTGAAAATTTCCTCGTTTTCTTCTTGTTTTCCCTGTAAACAGCATGCTAACAGCTCTAATCTTCCATCTATGCCTTCTGCAATGGCACTTAAAGATCGAAGGAACAATCTAGATATAAAGAAAGTAGTAGAACTATGATTATCCAAGTTGGAGATTTAAAAGTTTTCAAATACATCTATGATTATCAAGCAGGATTCAATATTCACATCAGGAAAGAACAAACGAGTTGAAAAAATCAAGTAACCACAATGACCGAGTTTTAGATATGGAAGAATTTATGTTTTAGTTCAACATGGATAACAAAGAACTGAGATGCTAATTTAACACCTATAAATACTGAAGCTAATACATGTTCTTAAAAAAATGTGGAATATACATATTCCTGAAGATATTTTAAAAAGTAAAAAATTATCTTTCTGAGATAATTTTATAAACTCTGCTGGTAATTCTTCTTTCCTTATGATTTTATAACAAGTAGTCTACATAAGAAAAAAATCATGAATTGTGATTTCATTCATATAGTATGTGTAATTGCCCATTACTTGCACATATTAGGAAAAGATAAATCAGAATCTCTCCAGAGGTGGGGGGGAAAGTTCTACATTTTTTCTTTAAGATTGTTGCAGCTTAAAATGTTCTCATGTCATGAAGAGAGTTTAAGAATCTCATTTATATAATTAGAAATTATACTTTTAAGAAAAAGTTTAGTAAAAGACAAGATAAAATGCATATTTATTTCCTCTTTATTTTCAAAAACAGCCAAAACCTCCACCAAGATTATACCAAACAGTAAGACCAATTAGTTAAGTACATTAAGTATATATCACACAGTAAGTTCGTAACCACAAGAAACAGAAGGGCCACAAATCCTTAATTCATAACACATCTGCTAAGGCCTAAACCTGAGCTCATCTAGAATTGCCTATGAGTGAAAGTTTTGCCAGATGCAACAGAAGACATCGCTTCATTAATTTCAAAGTTAGAATTTTTTCAAAAAGAGAAATCATTTCCAACGGAAATGAACTTCCACAGGGTACTATATTCAATATCGATATATACATATACAAGTGGAACCAAGGCACACCTGAAACTAACACAGTGCTGTGAATGACTACACTTCCGTTAAAGAAAACAACAGAAACCACCACCAACCTCGAAAACAACCACCAGAAAAGCTAAGAATCAAATTTTCTTTCAGTTCTTCTTAAAAATCAGCTAGATGTCTTTCAGAAGACTATTATAACTATTGAGTTTTCATGACCTCCCTTTCTCCTCAGTTGAATTTGAAATAATCTATCTTGTATTTATAACATAGAGTACCTCGTCTGACTTACCCAACTATTTCTGTGGTGTTTGTAAAATAACCTGTTTCATCTTGGCCTTCATTCCATCTCATATTCATCTTCTCCTCTTTAAATGAATTCTTCCCCTTCATCGCCCTCCCCATCTTCATACTCATCTAGCTGTTTTTCCTAATTGCTCTGTAACTCTTTTCTTTCATAACGGCACACTAAGCATGCCAACACTTAGAAACCTGAATCATGCAGATATATTGCTCTTATTATCACATCACTTTGTATTGTGACTTTGAAGCCTTCTATTTCCACGGTGGGATCCTTTTTGTCATCATAAGGATCAAGGGAATGGTATGTGAAAAAGTACAGGGGAAAAAAGAGTTATAAACAAAGCAAACAACTTACCTTTGTAAGACCAAGGCCTGCTGGAGTCGCCAGTGGTTTTGGAAGAGGATCAAGCCTTGGGAAGGCAGGATGAGATGAGCCCTCAAACCAGCGTGATGGTTTGGGAAAGGTTTCAACCACATCTTCAATTTCACTAGCAGCATTATTGTGCTCAGAGAAGGCGGTACTCTCTTGTCTCACAATGCCACATTTTGCTTCTAATACAGTGGAAAGAGGGGGGAGTACATGAGAACCGGCATAATTTCAAATCAGGGAATACCAACAGGAGGACAGTCTTCAAATAACTTACTGTTTCCCGTGGATTGCTGATAAGCCTCGAATATCTTTCTTAAGTTTGGTTTCGGGACATGCTGGAGAAGAAAAGAAGAGCTTGAAGAACAACAAGTATCAACTTCAATAAAAGAATTATAACCTCTCCCATTCTTCTATGATCTAACACAAAGAGCACAGGCTCTGGAGTCATGCAGATGTGGATTCACATCCCAGTCCTGCCACTGACTGACCTGCTCACGGGGTAAGCATTATGGCAGACGACATCGGACGCCCCGGATGATCCTCTCCTCACCCCGAATTAACTGCTATTTGTATACATGACACCCACTAGATTATTTTCTCTACCAAAATGTTCTAGAAAAAAAGCTGATCCCTGGTGGTTTGGAGTACTATTGAAAAATTAAGGCATATAAATTAATTGCTATAGTTTGAAATTTGCTTGCATGATTTCTGTATGCATGAATTATCACTCGGGAAGGGAAATATGAAAGTATAGAGTTTAGTAGAACCTGATTTAGATGGGTTACAAGTTCAAACAGGATAACCTACTTCTATTTTATTTGGTAAACAGCTAAGACAAATGATTGTGTCAATTCAGCTCCTTCACAGAAAAATGGAAAAAAAAAATAAATACAAGAGTGAACCTGTAGGGCAATGATCACGAATGAAAGCCACAGACACTCTAAACAGAAAGCCATAAGCAAACATGTTCACAACAGAGGCAGAGAGAGATGGACCGAAAGGACAGCCACGGAAGGAAAGTGTTCTGCAAGGAAAACTTAGGTTAACAGCAAAACACAAAAAAGGTGGGGGAGGAAAAGAAAGCAGAGAGACATTCCTAGTCAAGTACAAACTGAAGGAAAAAAAATAAGTAGAATAAGGTTTGTGGAAAAACACATACATTTAAAATTTATATACAACACATCAGTAATATATCAGTATTCTTAAGGATATACTATGAACAAAGCCTCTGTTTCACATGATGTTGTTAATATATAAATTATGCATTTATATTGTCCTTCAGATTTTATGAAAATGTCAACATACATTGCATATAAAGCACATATTTAAGACAGAGGCTTCTGTTCATAATACATCCCTATCTAGTGATCTGCATCACTCTAACACTTCCTGTTTATCAATACTACCACATTAGTGTTTAATTTTGCCACTATAAAAAATGCCATTCAATTGGCCACACACGGTTATCCATCACTACCTGAATGTTGTAAAGTACTGCTTGAGAGAGAGAGAAAAATTGATAAACAAATATTCCTAACTATTCCCTGGGAAAAAGGACTGGTAATCGAAATTCTGAGGAGAAGGTATGGCATGAAAAGAAACATATAATGGAACACAAGATGGGGCTAAAAAGGTCCAAAATTTTAACCTAAATTGCTCATCTCACAATTGGCGGACACTCAACAAAACACCGTAAGCTTTTCCTTCTCACGTATTTCTTAGTCATTTTCTTGTTATGCAGGACCTCCTTCCTCAACATAACTCAACTGAACTATACTACTTGTAACATTATATAGGGTACCATCTGTCTCTTCATTTATTCACATTCAAAAACTATTAACATGGTTCTTACACTCGAGACCTATGCTACATACTCCAGGAGATGCACAATTGTTTCCCAAACTCCACTGGCTTACATGGATACAGGGGCTGTAAGATGCAGACTTAAATCACAATAATACAAAATGCCTGAAATCTGAAGTTTTAGAACATGACACAGGATTGGGAGTCGGTTTTTTTAAAACTACAGTAGAAAAATAAATCTGAAGTTGTAAGTTTTATCTTATGGTTATTAAAAGTCTCTGCTTCTATTGCTGGTTACTATTTTAGGTAAAACATATATTCTTCAATGAGTCGAAGACTTGTGAATATTCACTTAATGGAATGCTTGAGAAAACACAGTGGAATCCCTTTATAATATGGATTTTGAGAAACACAATTTTAATTTCTAAATCTCCATAATTTCAACTTTCGTTTTAGTCATAATGCAGAGCCAAGACAGAGAAACAAAGAAAGAAAAAGAAAAAAGACCCTCCTAACAACCCTAAGCAACCAGAGGAAGTGTCCGGGGGTAGGGGGAAGGCGGGAATCCAGATGATATATGCTATAGAGTTTTGGAACTGAAAGGCTCCAGGAAGACTCCATGATGATTAAAATAAGTAATTATAGCCACTAAAGATATCATTATGAGTCTTGCAAAGTCATGTGCTTACAGTTTAAAGTTCACACTAAGACTCTTTATCCTTGACCAAAAATCAAGACAGCAAAATGGCTGTCTCAGGAGGCCTTACAAACAGCTGTGCAAAGAAGAGAAGCGAAAAGCAAAGGAGAAAAGCAAAGATATTCCCTTCTGAACGGAGAATTCCAAAGAATAGCAAGGAGAGATGAGAAAGCCTTCCTTAGCGATCAATGCAGAGAAATAGAGGAAAAACAACAGAACAGGAAAGACTAGAGATCTCCTCAAGAAAAATAGAGATACCAAGGGAACATTTCATGCAAAGATGGGCTCGATAAAGGACAGCAATGGTATGGACCTAACAGAAACAGAAGATATTAAGAAGAGGTGGCAAGAATACACCGAAGAACTGTACAAAAAAGATCTTCATGACTCAGATAATCATGATGTGATCACTCACACTCAGCTAGAGCCAGACATACTAGAATGTGAAGTCAAGTGGGCCTTAGAAAGCCTCACTACAAACAAAGCTGGGAGGTGATGGAATTCCAGTTGAGCTATTTCAAAACCTAAAAGATGATGCTGTCAAAGTGCTGCACTCAATATGCCAGCAAATTGGGAAAACTCAGCAATGGCCACACGACTGGAAAAGCTCAGTTTACATTCCTATCCCAAAGAAAGGCAATGCCAAAGAATGCTCAAACAACCGCACAATTGCACTCATCTCACACGCTAGTCGAGTAATGCTCATCATTCTCCAAGCCAGGCTTCAGCAATATATGAATCTTGAACTTCCAGATGTTCAAGCTGGTTTTAGAAAAGGCAGAGGAACTAGAGATCAAACATCCGTTGAATTATTGAAAAAGCAAGAGAGTTCCAGAAAAACATCTACTTCTGCTTTATTGACTATGCCAACACCTTTCACTGTGTGGATCACAATAAACTGTGGAAAATTCTGAAAGAGATGGGAATACCAGACCATCTGACCTGTGTCTTGAGAAACCTGTATGCAGGTCAGGAAGGAACAGTTACAATTTGACATGCAACAACAGATTGGTTCCAAATGGGGAAAGGAGTACGTCAAGGCTGTATACTGTCACCCTGCTTATGTAACTTATTTGCAGAGTACATCATGACAAACGCTGGGCTGGAGGAAGCACAAGCTGGAATCAAGATTGCCGGGAGAAATATCAATAACCTCAGATATGCAGACGATTCCACCCTTATAGCAGAAAGTGAAGAGGAACTAAAAAGCCTCTTGCTGAAAGTGAAAGAGGTTAAAAGTTGGCTTAAAGCTCAACATTAAGAAAACTAAGATCACGGCAGCTGGTCCCATCACTTCATGGGACATAGATGAGGAAACAGTGGAAACAGTGTCAGACTTTATTTTTGGGGGCTCCAAAATCACTGTAGATGGTGAGTGCAGCCATGAAATCAAAAGATGCTGACTCCTTGGCAGGAAAGTTATGGCCACCCTGGATAGCATATTGAAAAGCAGAGACATTACTTTGCCAACAAAGGTCCATCTAGTCAAACCTATGGTTTTTCCAGTAGTCATGTATGGATGTGAGAGTTGGACTGTAAAGAAAGCTGAATGCTGAAGAATTGATGCTTTTGAACTGTGGTGTTGGAGAAGACTCTTGAGAGTCCCTTGGATTGCAAGGAGATCCAAGCAGTCCATCCTAAAGGAGATCAGTCCTGGGTGTTCATTGGAAGGACTGATGTTGAAGCTCAATCTCCAATGCTTTGGCCACCTCATGTGAAGAGTTGACTCATTGGAAAGGATCCTGATGCTGGGAAGGATTGGGAGCAGGAGGAGAAGGGGACGACAGAGGATGAGATGTCTGGATGGCATCGTAGACTGGATCGTCATGAGTTTGGGTAGACTCTGGGAGTTGGTGATGGACAGGGAGGCCTGACGTGCTGCAGTTCATGCGGTCGCAAGCTCATGACTGAGCGACTGAACTGAACTCAATTCATATTTCCTTCATTGTGGGAAAGCTTTTCCCAATAAAATTTTCCTGTCACTCTGTTTTCTCCAGCCCATTGTTCTCTTCACCCCACCTTCAGTATTCAACACAGTTAAAAATGAAAAACATGACCTAGTCATTTTCTTATTAAATTGTTTCCTCTAAAAAACTTTCCATTATAAACATAAAACAGCAAAGGGGACACCATTGCTGAATTTCAGAGTAAATACTAAATGAAATGAAATTCAGAGCATGAAAACTAATTTCCCAAGAGTGCTCTTTACCTTGGTTTCAAAATCGAAGATTTCATCATCTGATGTATGCCATGAATCCACATCAGATTTGTTGGAAAACCTTAGAGAATAAACATACAACAAAAGGGAGTGAGTTCATTTCTTAAAAAAAAAAAAAAAAAAAAAACAAGTGAAAATTTGGCTATCTATGTAGTCAACAACGTTTCTTGACATAATTAAGATTTGGCCTCCGTATTTCAACAGACATTTTGATGTGGACCGTTTTTAAAGTCTTTATTGAATTTGTTGCCACGTTGCTTGTGTTTTATGTTTCGCCTTTTTGACCCCAAGGCATGTGGGATCTCACTCCTCCGCCCGGAGGTGGAACCCACAGCACCTGCATGGGAAGGAGAAGTCTTGTTAACCATCTGAACCCCTGCACCCCCAGGGAAGTCTACAAAAAAGATTTTAGTTACCTATTACTGCTGCCATCTCTCCCAGCCTATGACGTATCTAGGTAAGACTCATTCTTAGTTTCCATAACATAGACTGACAGCCAATATATTGGCAGAACCTGAAAGTAATGTGTTTCACCAGGTCCTAACAGCTGAACTGAAAATCTAACTGATGGACTGACATAACTGTTGTTTGCCCAAACTGGAATAACCCTGATGACTTAAAGCAGAAGGATATGCTGTTCCTTCTCCATTGTCTGTCCCTGCTTCAGAGACTAACCTGTGTCCATCCAAAATGGCAGTCTTGGTCCTTCAGCAGGACCTTCTTGACTTATGAAGAAGGCCCCATTCCTCCCCTTTACTGGAAAGGGAGTACAGGAGTTCCCCGCAATGTCTCAAACTTAAAATGGACACAAGTCAAAGAACTAATTTCTATGTCTCACTTATATGCTACTCGGGTGCTTCTCCATCTCTGCTGAGGGACACGAGAGTGGGTGTTGGAGCCAGGCAGGCCAGCTGTCAAATCACAGGTCAACTCATGTTAACCGTGGAATCATGGGTCAATTCATCAACCTCCTGAACCACAGTTGCCTGATTAAGCAAAAGCAGGACACAGATACTTGGCAAAGCTGCTCTGATGACTCTGTGGGGTCACAGATGTTAAGCACGTAATGCAGTGTCTATCCAGAGTCAAACCCTCAACGAACATCAGCTTCTCTTCTCTGGGTGTTCTCTTAGGAACACATACAATTTTCAAAAATCCGTCAAATCCTACCTGCTTAAAGAATCTTCTTCAGAACTCTCATCCACTATTAAAGAGAAAAATAAGACACATTTTAAATCAACAGAAGAAAAACACAGACTAGTAAAACCTCAAGACTGATATTTTGTTTCAAAGTATTCCCTGGGGACCACACCTGGGGACCACACTAGAGGGAATAGTGACTGTGCCCTACTCGTGCACCACTAATGCCTAAGAACCACTCCTCTCCTTTATGGTCGTCAAATGCAAAACAGGAAAAAAGGAGAAAGAACTGCTGTTTACAATGACCATAATCCTAACCAAACTCCAGGAAACTGACAGAAAATCATATTACACCATGAACAGAACCGGCCCTAGAAACTGACGATAGCCTACGTGAACAGCACAGAACTGCTGGACTTCCATTCCCTGCAGCAGTGAACAGGGCCTACAGGTGTCCTGCTGGGACATAACATAACTTCTCTGGCTCCTCAGTTCCGGATGAAAACGCCCTATCACAGGGATCCTTGGTCTTCAGGCGCTGAACTTTAGAGCATGGTAAAACAGAGCAAACAAAGTCTTCCTGGCCCTCTTTCCAAATGCAAGAGAAGGATGAAAGAGAGAGTGATTCCAGGCTTATAAAGGATACTCTCTTGAAAGGGAGGTAGAGGAGGGTAAATGGGTAAAGGGGGTCGACTGGGTGGTGAGGATGGGGACTAGACGTGTAGTGGGGAGCATGCTGAAGGGGACACGGAGGCTGAGCGTTTTCAATGTTTTAAATATATATGTATCCTTACTAATGAATTTGAAAAGTACTATCCCTTGAGACTATCTCCTTCCATTCTTCAAGAGTATCTGGACCACCTGGAGCAGGATGGTCCAAACAGCGCTGTGTCCTACTGAGGGACAGCATTATATCAATCCTCCCCATTATATGGCAAATGTTGATAGAAATCACACTTTTTCAGCTTGGAAGGCATTCGTCATCAGGTCCTAAGCTGATGAATAACGGGAGGGAGGGGAGGAGGAAGGGAGCTGCGGACTCTGGTGCTGTTGGACAACATTTCACGAGGAGGAATGTTGGACTCCTCGGGGAGAGGAGTCCTACAAGGCTCAAGCCTGGAGGGCAGGGGCAGTGATTTTTAAATGTCTGCACCCTGTGACATCAGAACAATGCTTGGTACATAAAGACACTTGATAGTTATCTCTTTGGCGAACAAATGAACAAATAAGTAAGAATGTTTTCTTTGGAAAATCTGTTTAGAAAACTATAGAAAGTAACCAGGGACAACTCTATTCTGTTCTGAGCATACTGAAGACCAAGACTCTATGCCATCTCTGCATCTCCTCTAACGTGTCAAACCAACCTACAGAAGTTCTCCGATGGATGTTGTTGTTGTCAGTCCCTGAGTCATGTGCGACTCTTTGTGACCTGATGGACTGTAGCTCACCAGGCTCTTTTGTCCATGGGATTTCCCAGGCAAGAATACGGAGTGGGTTGCCATTTCCTTCTCCAGGGGATCTTCCCGATTCAGGGATCGAACCCATGTCTCTGGCACCGGCAGCTGGATTCTTTACTACTGAGCCACCCGGGAAGCCCCCTTTGATTAGCTAGAGGTCTACTATGTTTAAAGGTGTTCTCAGACAGCTTGTACAATGTGCTAGGTGCCACATCGAGGGGACACAGTGGTGTCTTTGCTAATGTGAAGTGTTTGGGTTCTTTTATTAGAATCTGCAGAGCTCCAACTTGATCTATTTGAAAATCTATTATCAGAATCTTTTCACTAATGGCAACAGAACTTGTTGTTCTTGCAAAAGTTTGCTATCATGACAATTATCCAACACACAGAAGAAAACATCTGGTTCTAATGAAGTCAACCGATCTCACTCTTTGTGGATCTGTAAGGAATAAAGTTAGTAACAGAGACCTTGTTGATACAAAAGGCAAACTAACTGGCACTTCTCAAGCAGGCATTGCTTTTCTGATCTGTGCTATCGGGAGGTATCTTTCAAAAGTAATCTCTTTCTGGTATGCTCCACACTGCCTCAGCATTGCAGTTCTTATTGTTTATCATCTCTTACCCTAACAGGAAGGGATTGTTGAGGCTCCCAGTTTAAACCATGGTAACTTTTTAAATGAGACTAATCACTAAAAAAAGGAGACAGTCCTGGGTGTTCATTGCAAGGACTGATGTTGAAGCTGAAACTCCAATCCTTTGGCCACCTCATGCGAATGGTTGACTCACTGGAAAAGACCCTGATGCTGGGAAGGACTGGGAGCAGGAGGAGAAGTGTACAAAAGAGGATGAGATGGCGGGATGGCATCACCGACCCGATGGACATGAGTTTGGGTAAACTCTGGGAGGTGGTGGACAGGGAGACCTGGCGTGCTGCGATTCATGGGGTCACAAAAAGTCGGACGCGACTGAGTGACTGAACTGAACTCAACTGATTATAGATGAAATATATATCACGCTAACTTAAACATTTTTCCTAATTT
>ML661928.1:0-13598 GCA_007570785.1 Antilocapra americana
ACTCTTTGCGACCCCATGGACTGCAGCACACCAGGCCTCCCTGTCAATCACCACCTCCCAGAGTTTACTCAAACTCATGTCCATTGAGTCGGTGACACCATCCAACCATTTCATTCTCTGTCATTCCCTTCTCCTCCTGCCTTCAATCTTTCCCAGCATCAAGGGCTTTTCAAATGTCAGTTCTTTGCATCAGGTAGCCAAAGTATTGGAGTTTCAGCTTCAGCATCAGTCCTTCCAATGAACACCCAGGACTGATCTCCTTTAGGATCGACTGGTTGGATCTCCTTGAAGTCCAAGGGACTCAAGAGTCTTCTCCAACACCACAATTCAAAAGCATCAATCCTTTGGCACTCAGCTTTCTTTATACTCCAACTTTCACATCTACACATGACTACTGGAAACACCAAGGAGCTAATGTCCTGAATCTAGTCAAAGCTATGGTTTTGAAAATTAGAGATACCAAGGGAACATTTCATGCAAAGAAGGACACAATAAAGGACAGAAATGGCATGGACCTAACAGAAGCAGAAGATATTAAGAAGAGGTGGCAAGAATACACAGAAGAACTGTACAAAAAAAGGTTTTAATGACCCAGATAATCACGATGGTGTTAGACATCATGGTGTGTGAAATTATGGGCCTTAGGAAGCATCACTATGAACAAAGCAAGTGGAAGTGATGGGATTCCTGTTGAGCTATTTCAAATCCTAAAAGATGATGTTGTTAAAAGTACTGCATTTAATATGCCAGCAAATTTGGAAAACGCAGCAGCAGCCACTAGACTGGAAAAGGTCAGTTCTCATTTCAATCCAAAAGAAGGGCAGTGCCTTTTGAATACAAAGAATGTTCGAACTACTGTACAATAGCACTGATTTCAAACGCTACCAAGGTAATGCTCAAAATCCTTCAAGCTAGGCTTCAACAGTACATGAACCAAGAATTTCTAGATGTAAAAACTGAATTTAGAAAAGGCAGAGGAACCAGAGATCAAATTGCCAACATCTGTTAGATCATAGCAAAAGCAAGGGAATTCCAGAAAAACATCTTCTTCTGCATCACTGACTATGCGAAAGCACTTGACTGTGTAGATCATAACAACCTGTGGAATATTCTGAAAGAGATAGGAATACCAGAGAAATCTGTATTCAGGTCAAGAAGAAAGAGTTAGAACCAGACATGAAACAATGGACTGGTTGAAAATAGGGAAAGGAATACATTAAGGCTGTATACTGTTACCCTGTTTATTTAGCTTAAATGCAGAGTACATCATGTGAAATGTCCAAGGATGAAGCTCAAGCTGGAATCAAGATTGCCAGGAGAAATAACAATAACCTCACATATGCAGAGGATACCACCCTTATGACAGAAAGCGAAGAGGAACTAAAGAGCCTCTTGATAAAGGTGAAGATATAATGAGAGTGAAAAAGCTGGCTTAAAACCGACCATTAAAAAAACTAAGATCATGGCATCTGGTCCCATCACTTCATGGCATATAGATGGGGAAACAATGGAAACAGTGACAGACTTTATTTTCTTGAGCTCCAAAATCACTGCAGATGGTGACTGCAGCCATGAAGTTAAAAGATGCTTGCTCCTTGGGAAAAAAAATTATGACCAACCAAGACAGCATATTAAAAAGCAGAGACATCACTTTGCTGGCAAACGTCTGTATAGTCAGGTTTTTCCAGTAGTCATGTACAGATATGAGAGTTGGACCATAAAAAAGCCGAGCGCCAAAGAATTGATGCTTTTGGACTGTGGTGCTGGAGAAGAAAAACACTCTTGAGAATCACTTGGATTGCAAGGAGGTCAAACCAGACAATCCTAAAGGACATCAAACCTAGATATTCATTGGAAGGACTGATGCTGAAGTTGAAGCTCCAAAACTTTGGTCACCTGACGTGAAGAGCTGACTCACTGGAAAAGACCCTGATGCTGGGGAAGATTGAAGGCAGGAGGAGAAGGCAAGGACAGAGAATGAGATGGTTAGATGGCATCATCAACTCAACGGATATGAGTTTGAGCAAACTCCAGGAGATAGTGAACAACAGGGAAGCCTGGCTTGCTGCAGTCCATGAGCTTGCAAAGAATCAGACACAACTGAGTGACTGAACGACAACAATATAGCTTAAAATCAGGTAGTGTGACGCTTCCATCTTTGTTCTTCTTTTTCAGGATTGTTTTCAGTTTCTTTTGTGACAACATGGATGAAATGAGAGGACATTGTACTAAGTAAAATAAGCCAGTCACAGAAGGGCAAACACTATAAATGAGGCATCTAAAATAGTCAAACTCATAGAAGTAAAACAGAACAGTGGTTGCCAGAGGCTGACAGGGAAGAGAAAAAGGGGAGTTGTTGTTCAATGGGTATAAAGTTTCAGTTATGCAAGATGAAAAATAGAGATTTGCTAGACAACATAGTGCCTAAGTCAACCATATTGTATTGTGAACTTTAAAATATGTTAAGAGGATAGATTTCATATTAAGAGTTATTACCACAAAAATAACCATTAAAAAACAAGAAAATTTTTGGAGTTGATGGATATGTTTATCACTCTGATTGCAATGATGGTATCATGGGTATATGTGTATATCCAAACTCATCAAATGTATACATTAAATATGTGCATTTTTGTATATCAATTATACTTCAATAAAGCTTCAATAAACAAAAACTGATAAAGTGGACCTCATGAAAATCAACATTTGCTCTATGAAAGGCCATATTAAGAAGATGAAAAGGCAAGCTACAGACTGGGAGAAAAATATTTGCAAAGCACATATTCATCAAAGGACTTGCTTCTAGAATGTATAAAAATCTCTCAAAACTCAAGAGTAAAAAAAAATCCAATTAGATAATTGGCAAAATACCTAAAGACACATTTCACTGAACAGGATATAAAGATGGCAAGCAGGCACATGAAAACATGTTCAATATCATTAGCCATTAGGGAAATGCAAATTAAAAGCACAGTGAGATATTACTACACATTTAATCAGTGACTTACATAAGAAATAGGAGAACCACCAAATGCTGGTGAGGATGTAGAAAAACTGAATCTCTCTAATACAACGCTGGTGGGAATGTAAAAAGCCACTCTGGAAAACACTTTGCAAGTTTCTTTAAAAACTGAATATGTGGGCTTCCCTGATGGCTCAGTGGTAAAGAACCTGCCTGCCAATTCAGGAGACATGAGTTCTATCCCTGATCTGGGAAGATCTCACATGCTATGAAGCAACTAAGCTCGTGAACCACCACTATTGAGCCTGTGCTTTAGGGCCCGGGAACTGCAACTACTGAATCTATGTGCCACAACTATTGAAGCCCAAGCACCCTAGAGCCCATGCTCCACAACAAGAAAAGATTTCCCGGGGGGGAGGGAAGATGGAGGGGGTTTCCGGAGGGGAAGCATATGTAAACCCATGGTGATATCATGACAATGTATGGCAAAAACAATAAAAAAAAAGAATTTCTAGAGCCTTAGATATTGTTCTGAGATGTGAATAAATGAATAAATGACAAAAAAATAAAAAAAATAAAAAGCAGAGACATTACTTTGCCAAAAAAGGTCCTTCTAGCCAAAGCAATGATTTTTCCAGTAGTCACGTATGGATGTGAAAGTTGGACTATAAAGAAAGCTGAGCACCCAAGAATTGATGCTTTTGCACTGTGGTGTTGGAGAAGACTCTTGAGAGTCACTTTGACTGCAAGGATATCAAACCAGTCCATCCTAAGGGAAATCAGTCCTGAATATTCATTGGAAGGACTGATGCTGAAGCTGAAACTCCAACACTTTAGCACCTGATGCGAAGAACTGACTCATTGGAAAAGACCCTGATGCTGGGAAAGACTGAAGGCAGGAGGAGAAGGGGCTGACAGAGGATGAAATGGTTGGATTGCATCACCTACTCAATGGACATGAGTTTGAGCAAGGTCCGAGAATTGGTGATGGAAAGGGAAGGCTGGCATGCTGCAGTCCATGGGGTTGCACAGAGTTGCATATGGCTGAACAACTGAACTCAACTGAACTGAATGCGTGTGAAGCAGTATCTCATTGTAGGTCTGATTTTCATCTTTTTAAAAAACGTAACTTCCTAAAAGTAATAAAAGTACTTATTAAAAGAAAAAAAAAGAAAGAAAAGCCACTGCAAGCCTATGCACTGCAACCAGAGTTTAGCTCCCACTTGCTGCAACTAGAGAAAAGCCCACGTGGCAATGAAGACCCAGCATAGCCAAAAAACAAACAAACTGAATATGAAATTATCATATGACCTGGCAATTGAACTCTTGGCTATTTATCCCCGAGAAATGAAAATTTATATTCACACACAAACCTATACACAGATGTTTACAGCAACTTTGTTCATAAAATTCAAAACCTCGAAACAACACAGGTGTCATTTAACAGGAATATTATTAAACAGATTGTGGTACATCCATATCATGAAATACTACTCAGAAAAAAAAACAAAGAACTGTTGATGCATTCAATAACTTGGATGAACTTAAAGAAAATTACACTGAGTGAAAAAAATTCTCAAAAAGGTTTCAGTTATATAACATCCTTTTCTACTTTTATATTTTTGTGTATGTGTTCATAACAAGTGTTGACCTATGATCTTCTTTCTTATAAACTCCTTTCCAAGTTTTGGTATCAAGAATATGCTAGACTCACAAAACAAGTTGAGATGCATTTTTCTTTTTTGTGTTATAGTAAATAATTTATGTATGAAAAGTGAAAGTATTAGTCATTCAATGGTGTTCAACTCTTTGTGACCCCATGGGCTATAGCCCCCTCCCTATAGACGTAGCCCTCCAGGCTCTTCTGTTCATGGGATTTCCCAGGCAAGAATACTGCAGTGGGTTGCCATTCCCCTCTCCAGGGGATCTTCCTGATCCAGGGATTGAACTGGGGTCTGCTGCATTGCAGGCAGATTCTTTACTGTCTGAGCCACCACTGAACCCAAATTTACATATAATCTGTATCATTTCTTTTGGAAATGTTTGGAAGAATTCACCAGTGAAGCTATCTGGTTCTGGAGAATTTTTTTTCTTTTTGGATACGTTTTAAATTACAGAGTCAGTTTCTTTAATATGTATGAGACTTCAGATTTTCTAGTTCACTCTTGGATCCATGTAGATAGTTTTGTTTTTCAAGGAACTTTTTCTTATTGTATATAAACTGCTACATTTACTGGCAAAATGATTTCAAGTTTTACCCACCATTTCTTTTGCATCATCAATGCAAATATCCCAAAACTGGAAAAATAACTTGAGCATGAATTAAAGCTGTGGTATCTCACTGTATTAGTGTTCATTAATTCTTCAACTTCACATGCTCATAGCAAAAGAAATAAAAGAAAACAAAAATACTTCACTGAAGAATATCCCCTATGAAGCAGTTAAACTGATTTTGTTAGAGCCCAATCATTGAGCATATGTACTTCTGATACTCTGTGTGATGAAATAAGTATACACAAAGTGCTTTGCAAAGTAGAATGAATGTCTAGAGGAAAAGAAGTTATGTAATTATTTCAGTAGCATGTACTCTATAAGGCAGTGTGGTCAAGAAACAATCTAGGCTTGAATGTCAAACGTGAGTTAAAATTCATATTATGCCTCTTATTAGTGCTGCTACCTTAAAAATGCCCTTAACCTCTTTGCTTAACCTATTTGCTGTGTTATGTCACTTCAGTCATGTCCAGCTCTTTGGGATCCCACAGACTGCAGCCCACTAGGCTCCTCTGTCCATGGGATTCTCCAGGCACGTGTACTAGAGTGGGTTTCTGTGCCCTCCTCCAGGGGATCTTCCCAACCCAGAGATCGAACCCATGGCTCTTTCATCTCCTGCATTGATGGGCAGGTTCTTTACCACTAGCATCTTCTGAGAAACCCCTGTACCTATTTACTTGTTCATAAAATGTGAGCAACAATTCTTACATAAGTGAATTATTGTGAATACCTAAAGAAACAACCAATTTAAGGTGCGTAATACAGCATTTGTATTCACCTGATGTCATTTCCCCCTTCACTTCATACTCTGCTTCTAACTGATAAAATTTATATTTTAAGGCAGAACAAGAAAAATTAAATGTAAAATGTTCTGGTTCTTTCCCCTTTATTCTGTTGGTAGAAGACACGTGTACCCCAATGTTCATCGCTGCATTGTTTACAATAGCCAGGACATGGAAGCAACCTAGATGCCCATCAACTGACGAATGGATAAGAAAGCTGTGGTACATATACACAATGGAATATTACTCAGCATTAAAAAAAATTCATTTGAATCAGTTCTACTCAGGTGGACGGAACTGGAGCCCATTATCCACACTGAAGTAAGCCAGAAGGAAAAACAACAATACAGTATACTAATGCATATATATGGAATTTATAAAGATGGTAACGAGAACCCTGCATGCGAGACAGCAAAAGGAACGCAGATGTATAGAACAGACTCGTGGACTATGTGGAAGAGGGCAAGGGTGGGATGTTATGGGAGAATGGCACTGAAACATGTTAATTATTATATGTGAAATCAATCGCCAGCCCAGGGTTGATGCTCGGGGCAGGTGCACCGAGATGTCCCAGGGGGAGGGAATTGGGAGGGAGGAGAGAGGGGGGTTCTGGAGGGGGAACATATGTAAACCCATGGCGGTTTCATGTCACTGTATGGCAAAACCAACACAATAAAGTAAAGAAAATTAAAAAAAAAAAAGAATGGCATTCTTTCCCACCTCTGTAGGGGGTCATAATAACTTGCTTCTTGTCTTGTACATGCTTATGTAGACTATGTAACCTTGATGAACTTTAGGTAAAATATCAGTATGTCATTTTGATGTATGATTCTTTGTAATGAAAATCTATACAACTATGCCTTCAGGAGGCTTCTAAAAGGAGAACAGTTCTTAGAGCCTTCTGAGAATCTGCTTCCTGGGTTATAATCTTCTGTTTGGCGTGAATAAAATTCCCTTATTTTTCTTCTTAACTTGAAAGTTAATTGGATTTTTATTGACATAATACTAGGACCAGATGAGTCCTTAGTACACAGCTATGCTTACAGTACCTAGATTAAATACCTGTGGTTAATGGTGAAGCCATAGGTGGCAGAGTTTACAGGGTCAGCCTCAAATCTCCTCCAACATGTAGTGAAGAAAGTTTCCTCTCTATTAGCAGCAGGAAATTTTCACTCATCTTACAGATGGCAAAAGGTTCTTAGTAGCAAGTCTTTTATCTCCCTTATTATTGTAAGAAATAGAATGGTCTTAGAGGTTTTCTGATCCACTGACTTCAGTTTAAAATAATCTGAAATCTCGATGCACCAGCCCCGAGAACCAATCCTGGGCTGACGATTGATTAGACATATGATAATTAACATGTTTCAATGCCATTCGAGATTTCCCGGGGGGGAGGGAGGAGGGAGGGGGGAGGGGGGGTTTCTGGAGGGGGAGCATACGTAAACCCATGGTGATATCATGGCATTGTATGGCAAAAACAATAAAAGTGAGAGAAAAAATAAAATAAAATAATCTGAAGCTCAGAGAGGCTAGATTAGTTATTAGCCAAAAGAGTGGCAGGACCCAAAGCAGAAAACACTTCTGTGATTTTTCCTGATACTCTGCTTAATAATCCTGCCATTTAATCATGGTGTTTTCTTTTCTAATCTGTTTCCTGCTTTAGGTTGACATCAGAAAGTTTGTGAATGGTCTATCTATAAATAATTTTGAGCCACTGGACCTGCAAGCCACCTGGATTGCAGCGGAATCAGGAGATCTGGGTGCTAGTAACTAAATCATCACTAGCCTTGGGTAAGTTTCTCCCCCATTGCTGTCCTTGTCTATAAAACAGGGAAGTACCATGTATTTCTCTCATTCATCAGAATATATCCCTCTCTCATACCTTACATTCTATAGGAATAAAACAGAGCTGAATGACACATTTTATGTGCATTACCATCAGTGTATTGATAAAATAAGGATTTTCATATATAAGAATATAAATTCTTATTAATATAAATGTACCCAAATTTTATCTGCATAAAAGTTTTCAACTGATTGTCTTGGTTTTATGTTTCCACTTGAATCCTCAAAGGATATAGTCTAAAACATTTATTCATTCACATATTTCTCTCTCTTCCTTTCTCTCTCTCTCTCATGCACACACATACACACAGGATGCAAGCACACTCTAGTGCACGTACATAGTCACAAGCCATAGGAATGTGCACTAAGGCACAAAGTAGGAAATATGCCCTATTCTCTGTAGCAAGAAGCAAAATAATGTGGAAAAACAAAGGGAAATACAACTGATTCCAAACTGTAAGGGTCAAAGCAATCAGAGAAGGATTTCAGATGAACTGAAAATAATCTGAGACTTGTTCTTGCCAAGTTAATTGGCTATCTGATGAAAGTCAATACTGTTGGGTTTATCTAACACCGAATCCTGTACCTTTCCCTGCTGTTATCGATTGTGTTGCCACACAGTTTACAGATAAACTTTAACCTGGCTGGCATAATGCCTTTGGGTCATGTGGCCCTATTCCTTTAGTTCCACATTCCAGGTTGGTGAATCACTGGCAAGACTGGCTGCCCAGTCTCCTAGACTCACCTGGGGCCACCACCAGGTCTTGAGATGCAAGAGTATCTCCCAAGGTTTTCCCTTGCAATCCAGGGAAACAACATTTATTCAATGATTTATAGATAACAGGATGACTCACTGACCATATGCATTTCTGCTTCTGGCCCTGCCACAATGTCCCACTGAAGCTTCCTACTGGAAAAGGAGTATGAAATGAGAAAAAAAGGAAAGTAAATAAACAGTAATATCTCACAAGAATGTACTGTTATGTATGGTTTTCCTTCTTAGACGTTTCCAGAATTCACATACACCCATTCTTTTACCTCAGATGCTATGCATATCACAGAAACTTAAGTATTAGGAACTTAAATTAAAAATTTTACTTGATATTTTAATTCTTTGAGCTCAAGTTTCTAAAGTTGTCCAACATAAAATGATGCCTCAACAAAGCACCTTGAATATGGTATAGATTTCCATTCATTCAGGTCTTCTTTTTATAGGATTCTTTTAGAAATTTTTATTGATGTGTCATATGCATATAGAGAAGTATAAATCATAGGAGTACAGTTTAGTGAATTTTCGTAAAGTGAACACACCTGTGTAATCAACAACCAGATCACAAAACAAAACTCTATATTCAAATCCAGAAGTCACTTTTTAGTTCTCCCTCTGCTATCACTACTGGCCCATTCTAAATTGGTAAACCACTGTCTTGACATCTAATATTATAGGTTAGTTTTGCCTGATTTTGAACTTTATATAATTGGCATCTTATAATGTGTGCATCTTTTGTGCCTTACTTCTTTTGACCAACATTATTCTTGTGAGTCATCAATATTATTTTATATCAGGGTTTTTTTAAAAAAAATTATTCACATTGTTACTATATAACACTTGTGTATCTCGGACTCAAACTCAACCATCCTGAGGGTAGGAAAGAATGAGAGAGGGCAGTGAGTGAATTTTCCATTATTATATAATCTATTATCTGAATTCTTTTGTTTGCTCTGAAAGTCCATTGATGACTGCTGTGAAATGAATAGTGTCCCTACCCTCCCACCTTCAAATCATATGCTGAAACCCTAAGTTTCAATATGATGGTATTTGGAAATGGGGCCTTTGTGTAGCTTTATTGTTGTTCAGCTGCTTAGTCATGTCTGACTCTTTGTGACCCCATGGACTGCAACATGCCAAGCTTCCCTGTCCTTCACTATCTCCTGGAATTTGCTCAAACTCATGTCCATTAAGTCGGTGATGCTATCCAACCATCTCATCCTCTGTCATCCCCTTCTCCTCTTGCCCTCAATCTTCCCCAGCATCAGAGTCTTTTCTGATGAGTCGGCCAAAGTATTGGAACTTCAGCATCAGTCCTTTCAATGAATATTCAGGGTTGATTTCCCTTAGGATTGACTGTTTTGACCTCCATGCAGTCCAAGGACCTCTCAAGAGTCTTCTCCAGTATCACAGTTCAAAAGCATCAGTTTTCTGGCTCTCTTAGATGAAGTCTAAACTACATAAAGAGTTTAGACATATTGGAGTCCTTATGATGGGATTAGTGCCCTTTCAATAAGAGATACCAGAGAATTTGCTTCCTCTCTGTCTCCACCATGTGAGGATACAGCAAGATGCTATCCGAAAACCAGGTGAGCCTTTCACTGGGAAGCTGAATCCTTGGCACCTGGATCTTGGCCTTCTCAGCCTCCAGAACTGTGAGAAATAAGTTGTTATTGTTTAAGCCACACAGTCCATGGTATTTTGCTATGGAAGCCTTTAAGTGACTAATATAATAACAGCTTGAATAACAAAATGGGTCACTGGATATATCTTATTTCCTTTCAATGAAATTATGGAACACCTTTCATGACACTCTGCAAACATCCAGGGAGCAATAAAGTACTTATTTGCCTATAGAATAAAAGACCTATTTGAGTCACCCACTTTTCCTTTTCCCAAGTACTAATAAAATCCTTTTCTTAAAAAAAATTAAATTTTTTAAATTAAACTTCGAGATGACTCCAAATTCACAAGCAGTTGTAAGAAATATTTACAGAGAAAGTTTCCCCCAGTGGTAACCTCTTACAAAACTATGGGACAATAACACAAACAGGAAACTGATATAGAAAGATACTGCACATAATGTAAAGAGTTTTCTAGGAAAACTATGAAGTATGGGAAAGGTAAACAAAATCTACCCAAACCTTACCATCTGTTGATAACATTCCTAGAATGTCTGTATATATAATGCATGCAAAGCAGAAACTAGGAAGGGCCAAACTAGTTACACGCTTTTATCTGATGCTGAAATTGTGTCAGTGAACAGAGGAGAAGTGAAAAAGTCCAGCAGAAGGTAAAGACAGAATACTTATTCTTAACTCATGTGTTTTTAGGCAATTTACTCTAGTAATTTTTGGCTGTTTATAAGCTGTATAGACATTTTCTATACATTTTGGGGGTATCTCAGGTGGCTCAATAGTAAAGAATCCACCTGCAAAGCAGGAGATGTGGGTCTGATTTCTGAGTGGGAAAATCCCCTGGAGAAGAAAATGGCAACCCACTCCAGTATTCTTGCCTGGAGAATTCCATGGACAGAGGAGCCTGGCAGGCTACAGTCTATGGGATTACAAAGAGTCGAACACGACTAAGCGTGCACACACATACACACAAACATATCAACCCTTAACAATCCCCTTGGACACTAAGGTACTTTGGCCTCAGTGCTCTCTATTATTCCCTTTTAGAAAGCTCTGTTATAATGCAATGCTTCTCAGATATTCTAAACTGTGCTAAAACATCCAGTTAAATTTTGTCAGATCCACTACCTAAGTATCAAAATACTTCTGTTCCAAGGTCAAAGGACTCAGGGCAGCCCAGGAATTATCCCCTGCATTTTCACTAATCGCTCTCTTCAGTAAGTTACGATGAGATGAATTAAGAGACAAAAGAAGCAGGCATTATGGGTCTACCTGATAAGCCACTCACAAAATAATTCAAAGTGATAAAGCTGACATTGTATGAGGGAACATGTGCAGCTAATACGATTCAAATCCAGAAACAGTCCATCACGTTTCAGAGGAAATCCCACGCAGAGATTCTACTGAACACAGTTAAACAAATCAGGTAGTGAGGAAAACAGTAAAATGCACATTTAATTGTGCCAAGTCCATGTGTCTACAACAGCACAGTTGCCCAAGCATAATGGGGAGGATATTTTTGTCGACAAATGCAGCTCTGTTTAGGTGAGTGGTTAGTCAGATCTTAATTCTACAGAAATGACCAAAGGGGAAGCAAAGTCATGACAGGGCAGAGGAGGCAGAGGTAAACATACTTGTCAGCACACTCACACACACACACACACACACACACACGCTCACACACTCACATACTCATCAGGTTCTCTTATAATAATACTAGAGTTTGCCCAGGACAGTTTGCTAAGGTTAAAGAAGGCAGGTTCAGCCTTCCAGTGCAAATAGCTACCTGAAAGTGGCCTGAACTTTGGCCTTTACCAGTGTACAGACAGTAAACACACGCCATCCACACAAAGTTGATAACAGGTAAAAATCTTTCTGGAGTCCAAATAACATGAAATTGTGAGAATTGATTACACCACATCAATATACGGATTAAAAGTAAATTATAAGGAGAACAAATGATGAGAGATGTTTAGGTGCTTATTAGATTAGGAATGATTCAAATTATCTCCAACATGCAAAAAACAAGCACTGTGATACTATATTATGATGGATATAAATTGGTAATAGAATTTTAAATGTAATATGTTCATATAAAAGTTTTCAGACTGTATCGTTTTGAAAGAAAATCTTCAGGAACTTACAAAGAAATGCCTACAAAGATAACTACATACATATCAGCAATAGTGTTAAGTATACTGTTGTTGTAATAGAAAATATGCTAAGGGAACTAAATTTCTATCACTAGGATTACTGGTGAAATAAATTTTGGAGCATTCATATCATTAAATTTAGGTTGATGTAAATAATAACACCCTGTAATTTTGTAAAATAACTTAATGTGATGATATATGAATATTTGCATGCAAAGATGGTCATAATAAGTGCAAATATGGCTCACAAAGACCATAAATGACATGGATATATTTTTGCTTATACCATCTCTAGTTATTCATCCCTAAGGATAAAAATGAAAATCTTTTTGTTCTCACATACAGCTTTCTCTTCAGCATGGTAAGAGGCTGAATTTTCTCTCTGGAGCCTGTCAGTATCCTTCTACACTAGCAAGGTCCCCGTTTCCACCCTGACTTCCAGAAAGCTCTGTGGAGACTTTTGGCCACAATCCCTCTCTCCCACCTTCCAGTTTCAGAAATTCAAGCTGCAGTTCAGGTTTCTGTCATGAGGTGAGGCACCAACGTACCACTATTGTCAAACTTCTCTAGAAAGATATTTATTCAAGGAGCAAAAAAAAAAAAAAAGAATACACTATCATCCCTTAAAAGCCAGCCTTTGAACCTATGCACAGAAAAATTATAATTCTGTCTAAAAAACCTAACCATAAGAGAAGATTGTAAAGATACACATTCCACGTACTGCACACTATGAAACACCCGGTGGCAGTCTCTCCTTGGCAGTGGGCGGCAGGCAGATGGAAAGTGAAAGATAGGATGGGGTACAGGAGCAGTGTTTGGGCAGCTGTGTCCAGTGTCATGCAGAAGAGATGGCTGACAGAGGGTGAGGAAAGGTCTGAGAAACCTGTACAGGAGTGACATAATGGAAAATAAAATGCTGTGTTCTCTGGGAGGGATCTTCTGAAGCATAGACACTTCAGCCTACACTGAGGGAAGAGATGTATCAATGAATGTTGTGTAGATTTGTGGTCAAAATCAGGTGGAACTATTTTAACATAGATACAGATTGCCGGAAAAGAATTGGCATCATACTAAACAAAGCATGTGTCATTTGTTGAAAACATACGTTTTTTTTTCCTTCACACACATACAAACACACACACACACACACACACACACACACACACACACACACACACA
>ML661928.1:13608-77684 GCA_007570785.1 Antilocapra americana
ACACACACACACACACACACACACACACACACACACACACACACACAGAGTGATGGATGCCATCTGGTGGTCAGACCCAGGATTGCAAGCTCTACTAGTCAGACTAGGGGACTGGCAAGAGACCAAGGGATGGAGGTTTTGATCTTGGCTTAGTGATAGCAGTCAGTATTTTCTAGAAATTTTTACTTACTGTGAGCAATCCCTCTGTGTCCATCATTTTCTGGGATAGGTGTCCAGCCCTTGCCTGAACTGAAGAGAATGTTGCACTTGTGGGCATGTGAGTGTTTAGGGTGACAGAGCTAGAGGAGACCTAGAAACACAGTGTCAATTCCATTTTTAATCTACTTCATTCCCCCAGAAAACTGGATACAATGAATTATTTTTACAAAATAATAAGTAAACAATAATAAATAAGTAAACTGACATTACCTTTGTCAGTATTTCACAGTATTTTATTTTCAAATTTTTAGGGAAATGTTTTTTCCTGAATACATGCCAAATGATACACAAAAGTACATATTTTCACCTCTCTTACAGACCTGACTCCCACACCCGACCCAAAAGGATCTGTTGTCATAGAACAGTGTGTCCCCTCCAGACATGTCCCCTGTGGGTGAGGGTACACAATCATAGACACCAGCACACACACAAAAAAGGAGTCACACTACTCATCTTTTGTATCTTGTATTTTCCACTTAATATCCTTCTTAGAGTTTATATTGTCATATCAGTAGTTGTAGTTGTGATGGCTAATTTTATGTGCCAACTTGACTGATCATGGGGTGCCCAGATTAAATATGTTTCTGGGTGTGTCTGAGGATGTTTCTGGATGAGATTAGCATTTGAATTGGTGGGCTCAGTATGTCCTCCCTGCTGTGAGTGGGCATAATCTGATCTGTTCAAAGCATGAACAGAACAAAAGGCAGAGGGAGGAGGGATTCCCCGCTTTGTTTCCTACCTCACTGTATGGCATCTCATCTCACCTTCTCTGGCCCTCACTCTGGGACTTAAACCATCATCTTCTTGGGTGCTCAGGTTTTTGCCCTCAGACTAAACTACAACACCAGCCTTCCCAGGTCTCTAGCTTGCAAAGGGCAGATCATGGCACCTCTCAGCCTCCATTACTGCACAAGCCAGTTCCTTGTGATGAATCTTCTTTTATATATAACTACATATCCTTGCTCCTTGGAAGAAAAGTTAAGACCAACCTAGACAGCATATTAAAAAGCAGAGACAGGGAGGAGAACTAAGATGGCGGAGGAATAGGATGGGGAGACCACTCTCTCCCCAATAAATACACCAAAAGAACTTTTAAAGGCCGAGCAAACTCCATAAAACAACATCTGAATGCTGGCAGAGGACATCGGGCATCGGGAGGGGCAGCCCATTGCAGACGAGAGGAGGTAGGACAAAAAAAAAAAAAGTAAAGGGAGAGACAAAGAGTTAGGGACGGGGTTCCGTCCCAGAAGGGGAGTCTGGGTAAAAAAAAAAAAGAGAAAGGTTTCCGACCACCAGGAAACATTCTCCCTGGCAGATCTGTGGCGAATCTTAGAGAGCAAGATAACCGGGAGTAAAAACAGATAAATAATTAAGCCCTGCAGAGCACGTCTCTAGCTGCAACGCACAGTGGAGTGGCGGCCCGGGCGCCCCATCCCCCACTAGCCAGCGCAGACTGCTCAGGGAGGGGCGGGCCTCGCACTTAGGGAACGGAGCAGCCTGAGGGACCTAACCCAGGGGGCTAACCGGAGATAGACTGCGGGGTAGCTTTCCCCAGGAAGAGCCCCCAGGCCAGGCCTGCACACAGAACAAAGGGCGGCGCGGAGTCCGCCCAAGAGGTGGCCGGCCGGGTGGAGCTGGGCGGCTGTGGGCTGCGGACCGGCCCAGTCCCCGCCCAAGAGCAGCGGGCATAACCCGGCCCCGGTGAGACTTCCGCGGCCAAATTGCGAGCAGAGCTAGGTGCTAACCAAGTCTTCTGGGGATTCTGGATGGACCCAGCCAGAGATCGGAGCCCTACACACCTAAGAAGGCGTGCCCAACTGCACGCTGAGAAAACCGAGCAGTTGGGCCGGGGGAGGGGAGAAGCCGCACCCCCCAACCGCGCCGGTCGGGCGACAGAGAGCCTGAGCAGAGGGGGTGGGGAAAGCACACGCGCCAGGAGCAGGGCAAACCCCAGAGCGCTGAATAGACACTGAAGAGACCAGCAAACAGAAGACGCTAAAGCAAGCAGAGGGAACCACTTTGGAACTGACAGGAGTAGCAGATTAAACCCCTGCAGGTGGCGCAGACTGCATAGAAAGGAGTCTATAGACCGTGAGAAGTACAAGCCGGACCAAGGAATTATCTGAAAATGAACTGACCCCTCGCTGTACGCATCAGCACCAGAGAAAGCCATAGTTATAACTGTACTAGGAACATCTTTTAAATTTTTAAAACTTTTTTATACTTTTTTTTAGAATTTTTAAGTCCCCTATAACCCTGTTATTTTTTTTCCTTTATTTTTTCCTTTTTTTAAAATTCTCCTCTTTCTCCCTTATTGTATTCTCCATCCTATTTCTTTTCTTTCCTTTTATATCTCCACTTTTCCCCCCTTTTTATTTTTAATTGATTTTTTATGTTCTTCTTTATTTTTCTTTCTTTTTTTTGTAATAGTATTTTTGAGAAATTTGAAGGAGAAATCAAAAGCTTTCCAGACAAGCAAATGTTGAGAGAATTCAGCACTCCAGCAATCCAACAAATGCTGGAAGATCTTTCCTAGTCAGGAAACATGGATAGTGTATATAATCTCGAACTCAAAACAATAAAGTAAGTGGCAACGGGATCATACTTATCAATAATTACCTTAAATGTAAACGGGTTGAATGCCCCAACCAAAAGACAAAGATTGGCCGACTGGATACAAAAACAAGACCCCTATATATGTTGTCTACAAGAGACCCACCTCAAACCTAGGGACACATATAGACTGAAAGTTAAAGGCTGGAAAAAGATATTCCATGCAAATAAAGACCAAAAGAAAGCAGGAGTAGCAATACTCATATCAGATAAAGTAGACTTTAAAATAAAGGCTGTGAAAAGAGATAAAGGTGGACATTACATAATGATCCAAGGATCAATCCAAGAAGAAGAAATAACAATTATAAATATTTATGCACCCAACATAGCAGCACCACAATATGTAAGGCAAATGCTAACAAGTATGAAACGGGAAATTAACAACAACACAATAATAGTGGGAGACTTTAATACACCACTCACACCAATGGATAGATCAACTAGACAGAAAAGTAACAAGGAAACTCAAACTTTAAATGATACAATAGACCAACTAGACCTAATTGATATCTATAGGACAATCCACCCCAAAACAATGAATTTCACCTTTTTTTCAAGTGCACACGGGACCTTCTCCAGAATAGATCACATCCTGGGCCATAAATCTAGCCTTGGTAAATTCAAAAATATTGAAATCATTCCAAGCATCTTTTCTGACCACAATGCAGTGAGATTAGATATCAATTAGAGAAGAAAACAATTCAAAAATCCCAACATATGGAGGCTCAACAACACACTGCTGAATAACCAACAAATCACAGAAGAAATCAAAAAAGAAATCAAAATATGCATAGAAATGAATGAAAATTAAAACACAACAACCCAAAACCTATGGGACACAGTAAAAGCAGTGCTAAGGGGAAAGTTTATAGCAATACAAGCTCACCTCAGGAAACAAGAAAAAAATCAAATAAATAACCTAACTTTACACTTAAAGCAACTAGAAAAGGAAGAAATGCAGAAGCCCAGGTCTAGTAGAAGGAAAGAAATCCTAAAGATCAGGGCAGAAATAAATGCAAAGGAAACAAAAGAGAGCATAGAAAAAATCAACCAAGCCAAGAGCTGGTTCTTCGAGAAGATAAATAAAATTGACAAACCATTAGCCAGACTCATCAAGAAACAAAGGGAGAAGAACCAAATCAACAGAATTAGAAATGAAAACGGAGAGATCACAACAGAAAACACAGAAATACAAAGAATCATAAGAGACTATTATCAGCAACTATATGCAAATAAACTGGACAACCTGGATGAAATGGACAAATTCCTAGAAAACTACAACTTTCCAAGACTAAACCAGGAAGAGATAGATAGTATCAATAGACCCATCGAAAGCACGGAAATTGAAACCGTAATCAGAAATCTTCCAAAAATCAAAAGCCCAGGACCAGATGGCTTCACAGCTGAATGCTACCAAAAATTTAGAGAAGAGCTAACACCTGTTCTACTCAAACTCTTCCAGAAAATTGCAGAGGAAGGTAGACTTCCAAACTCATTCTACAAGGCTACCATCACCCTAATTCCAAAACCCGACAAAGATGCCACAAAAAAATAAAACTACAGGCCATTATCACTGATGAACTCAGATGCAAAAATCCTTAACAAAATTCTGGCAAATAGGATCCAACAACACATCAAAAAGATCATACATCATGATCAAGTAGGCTTTATCCCAGGGATGCAAGGATTCTTCAATATTCGCAAATCAAACAATGTAATACACCATATCAACAAATTGAAAAATAAAAATCACATGATTATCTCAATAGATGCAGAGAAAGCCTTTGACAACATTCAACATCCATTTATGATAAAAACCCTCCAAAAAGCAGGAATAGAAGGAACATACCTCAACATAATAAAAGCTATATATGACAAACCCACAGCAAACATTATCCTCAATGGTGAAAAACTGAAAGTGTTTCCCCTGAAGTCAGGAACAAGACAAGGGTGCCCACTCTCACCACTACTATTCAACATAGTTTTGGAAGTCTTGGCCACAGCAATCAGAGCAGATAAAGAAATAAAAGGGATCCAGATTGGAAAAGAAGAATTAAAACTCTCTCTGTTTGCAGATGACATGATCCTCTACATAGAAAACCCTAAAGACTCTACCAGAAAATTACTAGAGCTAATCAGTGAATATAGCAAAGTTTCAGGATACAAAATCAACACACAGAAATCCCTGGCATTCCTATACACTAACAATGAGAAAACAGAAAGAGAAATTAAGGAAACAATTCCATTCACCATCGAAACAAAAAGAATAAAATACTTAGGAGTATTTCTACCTAAAGAAACAAAAGACTTGTATATAGAAAACTATAAAACACTGAAGAAAGAAATCAAAGAGGACACAAATAGATGGAGAAATATACCGTGTTTGTGGATTGGAAGAATCAATATAGTGAAAATGAGTATACTACCCAGAGCAATCTATAGATTCAACGCAATTCCTATCAAACTACCAGAGGTCTTTTTCAGAGAATTAGAACAAATAATTTCACAATTTGTATGGAAATACAAAAAACCTCATATAGCCAAAGAAATCTTGAGAAAGAAGAACGGAACTGGAGGAATCAACCTACCTGACTTTAGGCTATACTACAAATCCACAGTCATTAAGACAGTATGGTACTGGCACAAAGACAGAAATAAAGATCAATGGAACAAAATAGAAAGCCCAGAGATAAATCCACGCATCTATGGACACCTTATCTTTGACAAAGGAGGCATGAATATACTATGGAGAAAAGACAACCTCTTTAACAAGTGGTGCTGGGAAAACTGGACAGCCACTTGTAAAAGAATGAAACTGGAACACTTTCTAACACCATACACAAAAATAAATTCAAAATGGATCAAAGATCTAAGCATAAGACCAGAAACTATAAAACTCCTAGAGGATAACATTGGCAAAACACTCTCCGACATAAACCAAAGCGGGATCCTCTATGACCCACTTCCCAGATTATCGGAAATAAAAGCACGAATAAACAAATGGGACCTAATTAAAATTAAAAGCTTCTGCACAACAAAGGAAACTATTAGCAAGGTGAAAAGACAGCCCTCAGAATGGGAGAAAATAATAGCCAATGAAGCAACGGACAAACAATTCATCTCAAAAATATACAAGCAACTCCTGCAGTTCCATTCTAGAAAAATAAAAGACCCCATCAAAAAGTGGGCCAAAGAACTTAACAGACGTTTCTCCAAAGAAGACATAAAAATGGCTAAAAAACACATGAAAAGATGCTCAACATCACTCATTATCAGAGAAATGCAAATCAAAACCACAATGAGGTACCACTTTACACCACTCAGAATGGCTGCCATCCAAAAGTCTACAAGCAATAAATGCTGGAGAGGATGTGGAGAAAAGGGAACCCTCTTACACTGTTGGTGAGAATGCAAACTAGTACAGCCACTACGGAAAACAGTGTGGAGATTCCTTAAAAAACTGAAAATAGACCTGCCATATGACCCAGCAATCCCACTGCTGGGCATATACACTGAGGAAACCAGAATTGAAAGAGACGTGTACCCCAATGTTCATCGCCGCATTGTTTACAATAGCCAGGACATGGAAGCAACCTAGATGCCCATCAACTGACGAATGGATAAGAAAGCTGTGGTACATATACACAATGGAATATTACTCAGCATTAAAAAAAATTCATTTGAATCAGTTCTACTCAGGTGGACGGAACTGGAGCCTATTATCCAGAGTGAAGTAAGCCAGAAGGAACAACAACAATACAGTATACTAACACATATATATGGAATTTAGAAAGATGGCAGCGAGAACCCTGCATGCGAGACAGCAAAAGGAACACAGATGTATAGAACGGACACGTGGATTTTGTGGAAGAGGGCAAGGGTGGGATGATATGGGAGAAAGACATTGAAACATGTTAATTATCATATGTGAAATCAATCGCCAGCCCAGGGTTGATGCTCAGGGCTGGTGCACCGGGATGTCCCAAGGTGAGGGAGTCGGGAGGGGGGAGGGAGGGGGGTTCTGAAGGGGAAGCATGTGTAGACCCATGGCGGTTTCATGTTACTGTATGGAAAAACCAACACAATAAAGTAAAGAAAAAAAAAGAAAAGAAAAGAAAAAATAAAAATAAAAAATAAAAAGCAGAGACATTATTTTGCCAACAAAGGTCTGTCTAGTCAAAGCTTTGCTTTTTCCAGTAGTCATGTATGAATGTGAGAGTTGCACCATAAAGAAAGTTGAATGCTAAAGAATTGATGCTTTTGAACTGTAGTGTTGGAGCAGACTCTTGAGAATCCCTTGGACAACAAGGAGATCCAACCAATCCATCCTAAAGGAAATCAGTCCTGAATATTCATTAGAAGGACTGATGCTGAAGCTGAAACTTTGGCCCCCTGATGCAAAGAACTGACTTGTTTGAGAAGACCCTGATGCTGGGAATGGTTGAAGGCAGGAGGAGAAGGGGACGACAGAGGATGAGATGGTTGGATGGCATCACTGACTCAATGGACATGAGTTTGAGTAAGCTCTGGGAGTTGGTAATGGACAGGGAAGCCTGGTGTACTGCAGTCCATGGGGTTACAAATTCGGACACGACTGAGCAACTGTACTGAACTGAACATACCATACTGTTTCCTTTTCTCTGGAGAACCCTGAATAACACACTAGTGATTTAGGCATATTTTAACTTTGTGTGTGTGTACGTGTGTGTGTGTGTGTGTGTGTGTGTGTGTGTGTGTGTGTGCTTAGTTTCACTCATTGTCTCCAACTCTTTGTGACCCTTTGGATTATAGCCTGCCAGGCTCCTTTGTACATGGGGTTTTGAAGGCAAGAATACTGGAATGGATTGCCATTTCCCTTTCCAGGGGATCTTCCTGATCCAGGGATCAAACGAGTATCTCTTGTGTCTCGTGCATTGCAGACAGATTCTTTACCTGCTGAGTCATCAGGGAAGGCCTAACAGGTTTATTATTCATAAATCTATTTGTTTGAATTATTTGTTGATATGAGTTGCCAGTAATGTTACTGAGTGTGCCTCACAAATCATGGATATTAACCCACTAGCTTATAAATTTTTCTTGCCTCTTTTAACATAACTTTTTCCCACTTAGAAAATTTTTATTAAAAAATTTAAGGTTTTAAATTTCACTAAAGGACTTAAAACAATGCAAGTATTATTTAAACAGGAAAAAAATGTGAGAAGCATGTATCGACAGCCTCCAGGGAGGCTAGAGCATTCAGAGTCCTGGAGGCATCAAGACAAAATGGAAAAAACTTTGTAGTAATTCCAGAGCGAGCTGCTGCTCTGGAGATAAGAAAGGTACCCTGGTATGAATATTGGTCATTATGATAGGTAACTTGAATAGCTGTTAGGATTAATGGAGATAAAATATAAAGTACAATCTCTCTCTCTCTCTCTCTCTCTCTCTCTCTCTCTTTTTTCATCCTATCATGTGGCATGAGGGATCTTAGATTCCAAGCAGGGATGAAACCCATGCTCCCTGCAGTGGAAGCATGGAGTCTTTAACTACTGGACTGTCAGGGAAGTCCCTACAGTTCAATTCCTTAAAGCACCTCCTTACATATCACTTGCCCTCCCTCCAGATCACCTGTCTCAAGGGCAACACCTGAGCTTCTGCCCAAGCCCCACCCCTCTCTTCAGGGATGAGCTAATGCATATAGGCAGGACACCGAGGCCATCTGGCAGAAGGGGCAGGATTTCAACTCCTCTGTCCTCTTCCTCTCCCAATGGGGTAGGTGAGTGAATACTGTGGGACAACAGCAGGGGTGTGTGACCATTTCTCCAGCCCTGAAAGCCCATCTTCTGAAAGGGAGGCTGCTCTGTGTCCTCAGGGAAGGTGAGGGATGGGACCTCATCCCATCCTAACACTTACCTGCAGAGGTGACCCAGGCTTGGTCAGCCTGAGCTTGGGCATCTGTGACTGGGACTCATGGTGCCTTTGTCACAAAGCTGTCCTGAGGGGTGAATGAGGAAACCTGTCCAGAGGGTACAGCATGTGGTCAGACTTCAGAGCCCTTTAAGTGTTGGGGGAAAGCAGTAGGGGCTGTCTGAGCCCTGATCCTAAGGAAGGCACTGTGAAAAGTCATTTTTCACTGTTTCTCCTACAGAGATTACATGTACCAAGGGGAAGGGAGCAAATAACTCTGTGACATGTGCTGACTTGAAGAGTTTGAGACAGCAGGTTCTCTTCATTATTTGGTATTACAGAATCTCATAAGAGTTGCTCACATCATACCTGTGTGCTGATCCTAATCCGGTCCCCATGCTGGGAAGACAGGCTTGCCTTTGACTCACCTGGTGAGCCCAGTGAGAGATGGCACCAGGGCAGTGGGCTGTGGTGTTTGTCTAACTGCTGCTCCTGGACTGCTCCTTATGTTAATACACTGATAGGAGAATTCTAGACCTGTCTCCCATTCAACATTGCAGGGGGCCTCAGATCATGTCACACCAGGATTTCAGCCATGTACTGCTTCCCTTAGAGGCAAAAATCCACAAATTGCTACCATTTCTTTAACACACAAGTATCCATCCTACCATTCACTACTAACTGAATGAGGTGGTGGCACTTTAGTTGCTAAGTCATGTCCAACTCTTTGCGACCCTATTAACTGTAGCCCACCACGCTCCTCTGTCCACAGGATTCTCCATGCAGGAATATTGGAGTGGGTTGCCATTCCCTTCTCCAGGGGATCTTCCTGACCCAGAGATTGAACCTGTGTTTCCTGCTTGGCAGGCGAATTCTTTATCACTGAGCCACCCGGGAAGCCCATCATAACTGAATATATATTGCTAAATCCATACTGTTCCATTGGAAGCATCTCATTATTGGAAACTCTATATTGGAAATAGGATAAAAGGGGAAATGAATTATGGTTAAATTCAAAGTTACATCTGAGATGACATGGTTCCTTCACATTAACTCTTTTAAAAAATCAAGATTGTTTTAAGGACAAATGTACAATTACAGTAAAATTAACTGGGAGGTACAGAGATTTCCCATATACCTCCTTGTCACCACACATGCATAGCCTCCCCCATTATCAATATGCTCCACCAGAGTGGTATATTTGTTGCAACTGATGAATCTATATGGGTACATCATAGTCACCCAAAGTCCACAGTTTACCTTTGGGTTCATTCCTGGTGGTGTACATTCCATAGGTTTGGACAAATGTATAATGACTTGTATCTATCATTATGGTACCACACAGAGTATTTTTATTGCCTTAAAAATGCTCTGTGCTCTGCCCATTCATCCTCTTCCTATCCCCTTGAAAATCCTAGCAATCACTGATCTTTTTACTGTTTCCAAAGTTTTGCTGTTTCCAGAATGTCATATAGTTGGAATCATATAACACATAGCTTTTTGTAAAGCTTTTTTTTTATTGAGGTAACATTGGTTTGTAACATTATGTAAGTTTCATGTGTACAACATTATATTTCTAATGCTGTGTACACTACTGTGGGTGTTCACTGCCAAAGACTTAGTTTCCAACTGTCACTATGCAGTTTATCCCTTTTACACATTTTACCTTCCCCTTCTATGCCTTTGTTGGTTTGGTTTGTTAATTTATTTTGTTTGAATGTTTTATTACACATATGGGTGGAATCATAAGGTATCTGTCTCATTTCACTTATTATAGTATCCTCAAAGTCCATTTATGCTGTTGCAAATGCCAAGGTTTCATCTTTTCATGGTTGTGTAGTATATTGGGTGTGTGTGTGTGTAATATCTTCTCTATTAATTCATCTATTGATGAACACTTGGGATGTTTCCATATCTTGGCTATTGTAAATAATGTTGCAATGAACACTATTAGAATGGTTATTATTAAAAAGGCAAGAAGTAACAAGTGTTGACAAATGTATGGAGAAAAGGGAACCTATATACAGTTTGCATGCTGGAATGAGAATTGGTACAGGCAGTATGGAAAACAGTATGGAGATGCCTTGGTATATTACAAATAGAACTGCCATATGATCCAGCTACCCCAACTCTAGGTATTTATCCAAAGAATATGAAAACCCTAATTCAAAAAGATACATAGTCTTTCTCTGATTGAGTTCTCTCACTTAATAATATACATTTAAAGTATGTCCATGCCTTTTCAAAGCTTCATAGATCATTTGTTTTTAATGCTGAATAATATCCCATCACATGAATGTCAGTTCAGTCAGTTCACTTCAGTCGTTCAGTTGCGTCTGACACTCTGCAACCCCATGGACTGCAGCACGCCAGGCCTCCCGGCCCATCACCAACTCCCATGTTTCCTAGCAGTATTATTCACAATAGCCAAGATAAGTGTATGCATGTACACATACACACAAATATTACACAGCCATAAAGAGGAATGAAATTTTGCTACTTGAAGCAACGTGATGGACCTAAAGAGTATTATGCTTGGTGAAATAAGTCAGACAGAAAAAGACAAATAGTCTGTTATCACTTATATATGGAATCTAAAAAATAAAACAAAGGTATGTGACAAAAAAGACTCACAGAGAAAATACTATTGGTTACCGATATGGAGAGGGCAGGGGGGTAGAGCAAGAGAGAGGTATGGGATTAAATGACAAAAACAGCTATGTATAAAAGAGATATGCAACAAGGATATAAATACTGTAGAGCACAGGGAATACAGCCATTGTTTTGTAACAACTTTAAATGGAGTATAACCTACAAAAACACTGAATCAGTATATTGTACACCTGAAACTAAAATGATATCCAAAGTCAACTATACTTCAATTAGAAATTAATAAATAACAAAACCTAGAAATTAACAAGTGTTGGTGAGGATGTGAAGAAATCATCTGTACTTTGCTGGTGGGAATGTAAAATGGTGTATATGTGATAGAAAACAGGATGGCGGTTTCCCGCCAAAATTAAACAATTTTCATATGATTCAGCAATTAAACTTATGGGTATAAACCCCAAAGAATTAAAGTGAAAGTGAAATTCACTCAGTCATGTCCGACTCTTTGCAACCCCATGGACTATACAGTCCATGGAATTCTCCAGGCCAGAATACTGGAGTGGGTAGCCTTTCCCATCTCCAGGGGATCTTCCCAACCCAGGGATTCAACCCAGGTCTCCTGCATTGAAGGCAGATCAGATTCTTTACCAGCTGAGCCACAAAGGAAGCCACAAGGAGAGAAAAGCAGCCCTCAAACAGATATTTGTACAACAAAGATCTTAGACTATTCACAATAGTCAGAAAGCCAAAACAACTCAAATGTCCATTGACAGATGAATGGATAAATGAAATGTGGTATAAACACACAATGGAATATTATCCAGCCTTAAACTGGAATGAAATTCTGAAACATGCTACAACATGAGTGAACCTTGAAGACATTATGCTAAGTGAAATAGTCCAAACACTAAAGAGAGATATTATGTTATTCCCTTTATATGAAATATATATATATATAATAGTCAAATTCATAGAGACAGAAAGTAGAATAGTGGTTACCAGGGGGTTGGGGGAACAGACAATGGGGAGTTATTATTTAATTAGCACAGAGTTTCAGTTTGGGATGATAATTTCTGGAAATGGGAAGCGGTAATGGTTGTACAACAACATGAATGCACTAAATGCCATTGAGCTGTACATTTAAATATGGTTAAAGTGATAAATTTGTTATGTACATTTTGCCACAATTAAAAAAAAGAGGGGTATGGGAAAAAGAAGCAGGCTGACACTCTTTTTTGGCCTCTGGATGTTGTCAATTGGGTGTGAAGCCTGAAGCTATGGCAGCCATCTTGAGATCATGAGAGCCAGACAAACCAACAAACACTGAAGATGGAAAGAACCTAAGTCCTTTAGGAACAGCTAAATGAAACCAATCATGGAACTGGCTTTCTGTCAGATTTCTTGTTAAATTAGATAAGTTCTCTTATTGTTTAAAAATAAGTATTGAAAGGATGATTACTTCCTCTTCCTCAATATCCTCAGGTATCTCATCCTATAAGAATGGCACCAAAGCTTGTCCATCATATAAATATGCATGTATTAAATTTCTTCTACTTTGAATTTAATTGATCTCTGAGATATTCACATTAAAGTGTCATTTATGGGAAGGAGAACTTTCTTAACTATGACTCAAAATTTAGGCATATTAAAGAAAAGAAGACCAGTAAATTTTAGTACATAAAAATAACAATAACAATTTGGCATAGCATAAAACATGCTAGACAATCAAAAAGTCACAAGAAAAATATGTGTAACCAACTGTTGCTATTCCTTGTACATAAAAGTTTATTAGAGTCATTAAAATGTCATTAAAAAAACAGCAACCCTATCAGATACATGGAATAAATTAGAAACAATTAATGGAAAAAATGGAAATTGTCCTTAAATGAATGAAATAGAGGCTCAAAGTTGTTTTTAGTAAGAGAGATACAATTAAAACATACCATCTTACCAATGTAAGATACCATCTCTAAACTGTTAGATGGCAAATCCAAAAGATTATCAATACACTCTATAAGAATATAATGACATGGGAGAATGACATTGAAACATGTTAATTATAATATGTGAAATCAATTGCCAGCCCAGGGTTGATGCTCGGGGCTGGGGCACCGAGATGACCCAGGGGGAGGGAATCGGGAGGGAGGAGGGCGGGGGGTTCTGGAGGGGGAGCATATGTAAACCCATGGCGGTTTCATGTCATTGTATGGCAAAACCAACACAATAAAGTAAAGAAAATTTTTAAAAATTTAAAAAATAATAATAATAACAACAGCTTATGAGAAACTGTGGTGAGAAAAACACAAAGCCAGTGTCAATAAAAAAACAAGTCCTTTCACAATCTGCTCATGGAGATGCAAAGGTTATGATTACTGTAGTACTCTTACTTTTTTTTTTTCAAAAATATCAGATTCTAACCTCTGGAACCTATAAATCTTACTATATTTGGAAAAAGGATCTTTGCAGATATGATGAAGTTGAGGATTTTGAATGCAGAGATTATCCTGATTATCCAGGCCCTAAAGGCAATCAATCACACAAGCCCTTAAAACAGACACACAAAGGAAGAGTCACAAAAAGAGAAGGCAATATGACCAGGAATGCAGAGTTTGAAGCAATGCAGACACAAGCTAAGGAATGTCAGCACCAAGAGAAGCTTGAAGAGGCAAGGAACAGATTCTCCTCTAGAACCTCCAGAAGGAGTGTCATGCTGCTGATACTCTGAGTTTGGCACAGGAGAACTAATTTCAGACTTCTGACTTCTAGAACAGTGAGTGCATTAATTTCTGTTTTTTATACATACTATGTTTGTAGTAATTTCTTACAGTAGCTGTAGGAAAGTAATTCAACCACTATAAAGGGGAATTTGCTTACACCCAGCAAAATTATATATGTCTTATGCTTTGACTAAGAAATCTCATATCCAGAAACATTATATCTATATGCTAAAGATATATGGGCAATGACACAAAAAGATGACAGCTATTAATACAGAAATTCCTTGAAGAACTATTTGTATAAGAAAAAACAGAAGCGACTTAAACACCCATCAACTGTGCACTGGATGAACTATCACACAACCACAGTATATACTAAGTAGGCTTAAAGAATTATTAATATCTCCACATAAAGCTATGGTGGGACTTCTGGGATACACTAGTATCACTAGTAAGAGAAAAACTCAATGCATACAAACCATGGTGTTTTTAATCTAAGAATTGGGGGAATGCAAATACAGTTAACCCTTGAACAACACAGAGGTTGGGGCACTGCCCATCCACACAGTCAAAAACTCGCATATAGCTCACAGTTGGCCCTCCATATACTCAGTTCCTCCACTTCCATGGGTCCTCCATACCTGTGGTTTTGTATCTGTGGTTCAACCAACTTTAGATCAAGTAGTAATTCAGTATTTACTATTAAAAAATCATGTATAAGTGGACAAATCTGTCCTGTTCAAGGGTCAACTGTATATATAGTTGTACTTATACTAAAAAATAAAAGGAATGGACTTTTGTTTGGGGACAAGATTTAATAGATGCATTTCTTTTCATTAATTTGGCTAGATACAGTTAAAAATTCTGGATATTATAGGTAAAACAAATATAAGAAGCCTCTGAAAAGTGGAAAGAAAAAAGGCAGACTGGTGTGAGGCTGTGGGAAACAAGTAACAAGGCAGTGAATTCCCTCGGCTGTGTTTTTGCCTCACACATGTCAGATGGGGTGCTAGAGAAGCAGGAGACCCTAAAACACCAACAGGAGAACACAAAAAGAGCTCAAAGGAAAGTCTGCTCTATCTAGGTAAAGAATCAGAAAAGGGGGAGCCTAACAAGAAAGAAAGCATTTAGACAACAACTGCCCTAACATCACAGAGTAAACGCACCCTGTGCCCTCACCATGGCAGCAAAGACTGGAAAATGTGAATCCCATGCTTCCTTAACCGGGCGCTCCTCCCCACTCTTTGGGGTGATGTCAGAGAAGATCCCGTGAGAAAGAAGGGTTTTCATACCCGCCTGGTGGAAACGAGCACTCGCCCCACCCGTGGTGGCAGTGGAGACCATGCAGGGAGCTTGATTTCCACGCACACCCAGTGAAAAGAGGCTCCCCTTCCCCTCTTCTCTGGTGGAAAGGAAGGCACCCTTGCCTCTCTGGGCTAGTGTCACCAGAAGCCAAATGGGACAGTGTAACTTTCATGGCCATCCATTGATGAAGAGGTCTCCCCACTACACTGTCAGGGGAGGCCACAAGGAGGGCAGGTAAGAAGTGCCTTCCCACTCCTACCTGAGTGGTGTCCGTAGAGGCCTGGTGGGCAGAGAAAGCCTTCTTCCACCAAGCAGTAGTAACATGGCAGCACTTCTTTCACCTCCATGCCTGCCCCATCCCCCATGTTAATAGAGGCTGAGTGGGGAACTGGGACTTTGATCCCCACCTGGTAGTAATAAATACTCCTCCAACATGGGGTCCGTGGAGGCCACTTAGGGGACAGCAAGGACGCATGTTCCCTCTCCCAGCCAGGGTAGTGTAGGGGGAAGCCTGGTGGGGAGTTCCAAGCAGTAATGAGGCATCCCTTCCCCTCCCACTCTGCCTTCCAACTCTTGAGTCAGAGAAGAGTGGTGAATCTGGACTTTCATCCCCACGTGCTATTATCCAATGTTACAAGTTTCATCCCTAACTGGTATGGCGTCACATGGGACTTACTAAAACTGATTGTTTAAATAAGACACACAGACTTCTGATATAATACCCTAAATATCCTGGATATAATCAAAACTCTTTTTTATCCAAAAAAGTTTTACAAATCTTAATTGAGCAAATAAAGACAATCAACAGACACCAATGTCAAGACGACAGTAGATATCGGAATTTTCTAACATGAATTTTAAAGTAATCATCATAAAAATGGAGAGGATGTGGAGAAAAGGGAACCCTCTTACACTGTTGGTGGGAATGCAAACTAGTACAGCCACTATGGAAAACAGTGTGGAGATTCCTTAAAAAACTGAAAATAGACCTGCCATATGACCCAGAAATCCCACTGCTGGGCATACACACCGGGGAAACCAGAATTGAAAGAGCCACGTGTACCCCAATGTTCATCGCTGCATTGTTTACAATAGCCAGGACATGGAAGCAACCCAGATGCCCATCAACTGACGAATGGATAAGAAAGCAGTGGTACATATACACAATGGAATATTACTCAGCATTAAAAAAAATTCATTTGAATCAGTTCTACTCAGGTGGACGGAACTGGAGCCTATTATCCACACTGAAGTAAGCCAGAAGGAAAAACAACAATACAGTATACTAACACATATATATGGAATTTAGAAAGATGGTAACGAGAACCCAGCATGCGAGACAGCAAAAGGAACGCAGATGTATAGAATAGACTCGTGGACTCTATGGATGAGGGCAAGGGTGGGATGATATGGGAGAATGGCATGGAATCATGTTAATTATCATATGTGAAATCAATCGCCAGCCCAGGATTGATGCTCGGGGCTGGTGCACCGAGATTTCCAGGGGGGAGGGAGGAGGGAGGGAGGAGGGAGGGGGGTTCTGGAGGGGGAGCATATGTACACTCATGGTGATATCATGTCATTGTATGGCAAAACCAATAAAAATATTTCAAAAACGTTTAAATGAGTGTATATAAACATGTTTGAGACGATGAAAAAAAAAGTCTCAGCAAAGAAATGGAAGATACACAGAAGAACCAAATGAATATTTCAGAACTGAAAGATACTAAAATAGAAACTCAATGGACGGATATAACAACAGAATGGAGAGGAAATTTAACATAAAGGTAGAACAACAGCAATAACCCAATTTAACAACAGATAAAAATAGACTAAAAGATATAGAACAATGCCCCAGGGACCCATGGGACTATAAACAAAAGATGATATCCATGTCATTTTTTTTTTCTTGGAAGGAGAGGAGAAAAAGTGCATGGGAAAAGAAGCATGTAAAGCAATAATGGCTAACAAATTTTAAATTGAGCAAAAGACATAAACCTAGAGGTTCAATAAGCTGAGTGAACTCCCAAAAGAATTACTCCAAAGAAATCCAGGAAGACACACATCATGATCAAACTTCAGAAAGTTAAAGACAAACAAAAAAAAACAGCAAAAAAGGTGAAATCAGGGAGAGAGAAATGATGCATTACCTAGAGGGAAAATAATTCAAATAACAGTAAGTTTCTCATCAGAATCCTTGGAGTATAGCAGGAAGTGGCACAATATTTTTCAAGTCCTAAAAGAAAAGAACTGTTAACCTAAAATCCTGCATCTGGTGGTTATGTTATCCTTCAGGAAAGGAATGATATACAAAGACACTGTAAGATGAAGGAAAATGAAGAGAATTTATCACCAGCAGATGTAAACTAAAAGAATAGCTAAAGGAACCTCTCAAAACAGAAAGGAGTTGATAAGAGAAGTACTCTTGGAACACCATTAAGGAAGAAAGAAAAATGGAAAGAACAAAGACATGAATAAACATAGTAGCTTTTCTTTCTCCTCTAGAAATTCCTAAAATTCTATTAAATGGCTGAAGCAAAAAGTATTACATTATGTGATGTGGGTCTCAATGAATGTAGAGAAATTACTGAAGACTCTTATATTACAAAGGGCTCCCTTGATGGCTCAGTGGTAAAGAATCCACCTGCTAATGTAGGTGATGCAGGTTTGATCCCTGGGTCAGGAAGATCCCTGGAGAAGAAAATGACAAGCCATTCTAGTATTTTTGCCTGGGAAATCCCACGAGCAGAGTAGCCTGCTGGGCTACAGTCCATGGGATCACAAGAGTCAGACCCAGCTTAGCAACTAAACAACAACAACAAAAGGTGGATAAGTTGGGAATGCAGGTACTCACCATTGTTTGAGCTACCTATTACTCATGTAGAAATGAATCAGTGAATGAAGGCTCTGGAAGTTGGTGATGGGCAGTGAGGCCTGGCATGCTGCAGTCCATGGGGTCACAAGAGTTGGACACAACTGAGCAACTGAATTGAACTGAGGATAAGGGCACAAATATTCCCCAGATTCTAAATGATAATTAAGATCTGTACATTATTCCCATGAACATTCACTTATTTTGGTATCATGCTCTTTCTTCTGCCCTTATAAAATATATCTATTGGAATGCAATGTTTTTCAGATGTTTCAAATCTGTTCTAACACCACCAACTACATACTGTAAATCCACTCCCTGGTTATTCAATGCTTCTGTTCCATGATTAAGGGAATCGGGGGGGGGCCAAGAATTCTACCCAGCACCTTCATTAATCCCTATCTTCACTAAGCTGGGAAAGAGATGAACTGAGAGACAAAGAATGGGCATTACAGGCCCACATGGTAAAACTACTGGAGCTCTCCAAAAAAGATCCAAAGTGATGGAGCCAACAGTGTATGAAAGAACGTGTATAAGATGACATGGTTGAAATCCAGAAACAAACCATTATACTGCAGGACAAATCCTGTGCAGAGATTCCACTGAACAGAGTTTGAAAAGCTCAAGAAGTGAGGATGAGAGTACATTTAACTATCCTAAGCCCATGTGTCTACAACAGCAGAAAGTCACCCAAGCATAAAGGGGGAGTGGTGTGGGTTTTGTTTTCCAAAAAAAGACACATCTGTTTGGAGCAGGGGGCAGATCTTAACTCTGCAGAAATAATGAGTGCAAAAAAATATGTTTTTTGAAAAAGGCTAAACTTGTCAGAGCAGTCTGGTATGATATACACCACAGAGCTGATGAAAGGACTTGGGACAACAAAGGAGGAGAAAAGCCTGAATGAGCTCAGGGACAATGCAGAGATGGAACAAACCAGAACATGGGGAGAGCTAACAGGTGGACAGAGTGTTCTGGTTAGGAATGTGACTGCAGGAGGCAGGTAGGGCCTCACTGGCAGATGGAGTCCATGGGACCTGGGATCAGAGAGAAACTAAAGAGGGTATATGGTTTACTGATGGCATAGGGGATCTCTTAGTCATGAATCCTCCCCCTTGATGTCTGCTTCCTACTTTAAAGGAGGCTCAGGGAACTGAGCATTGGCTCAGCTTCCCTACTGTCAGTGGACCTGGTCCTTGTGTTCCCAGTAAACCAGTGACAGATATATGGGGTGCTTCACTCCTTAACAATGTTGTACACCATTCCAGTGTGTAAAGGGGTGGTGAAATGTCCCATGGAAGCAAATATGGTCCTTCCCCAATCAATCCTACACCCGGATGGCCTCAGATCCCTGCAGTGTCCCATCAGTTACCTCTGAGCCCTGTCTGCTCAGCTGGCAGCCCCATTCTTCACTCCAGTCAGGATGGACTCCCCATCCCCTCCTTTTCATCTAGCCCCCTTAGGTCCTGCCCACTATCCTAGGCCCAGCTCCTCTTTCAGGAGTTTCTGATGACTCCAGTGAGTCCGTTCTCCTCTTTTTAAATTAACGGGGTTCTACAGAGGTGACCCTAGAAAAGAAATGGCAACCCACTCCAGTATTCTTGCCTGGGAAAGCCCATGGAGAGAGGAGCCCAGCAGGCTACAGTCCACAGGGACGCAAAAGAGTCAGATATGGCTTAGTGACTAAAAAACAACAGAAGTGAACACAACAACACAAGATCTAGGAGGTGTGAAACCATAAACATGACCTCTGTATTTCCTGAGTCACTGGAGGTACAAATGGTGACACATGCTTCATGACACCTGTGTGCAGGGCACATGAGGGGATGGAACTCAGCCTGGGTGGCTCAGGATCCAGGATCCAGAAAGAGATCCTGATTCTTGCCCCAGTAACCTTCCCTGCCACACCAGTCACCTCTTTCTAGAACTTCAAGTAGGTCCCAGACCCCTGATCATGTGCATGCCTAACATGAGCACAGAGGGCAACAACAGAAGATAGGAAAAGCACTACTATTCACTGGAAAGGATGAAGATTTTTTTCCCAACTCAACTCCATTACACTGCAGATCACAGAGACAGTGCTGAAATTCCTATGTAATATAGCTAAGTGTGTGGTTCCTTTCCTGTGCTTATATCTCCAAATGCTCATTCAAATATAGTAATGCTATCAAGATTAAGAAACAGCATCCCTTCTAAAGATCAGAAGTTAGGATAGGAAGGAAGCAAACACTGGTGTTGTGGATGATGTGCCAAATGCTGTGCTGGGATCTTGATGAAATTTTCCCCTTGAACACCTCACATCACTCCTTTGAGTGTACGGACCAGGAGACAGACACACAAACACACATATGAATATATACATACACACATATATATACACATAAACAGATGTGTGTATATGTGAATGTGTGTGCACACACATGTTGTATAGTAAATAAATTAGCAATCTGGAGAATAAAAATATTTGTGTGTGTGTGTATGTAGTGCCAACACGCAGAAAAATATTATAATATGTTTAGGTAAGTTCTCTTACGGAATAAAAGGATATAGCAATGCATGGGAATAATAATCATCCCTCTCTGGATAGTAATTATCTCTAGGGGAGAAGAAAGGGGATACAATCAGGGAGGGGTAAAGATTTTTCTTAATCTGGATGGATTTTATAACTCTATGCTTTTAATCTGAAATCCTTCATAAGCAGTAGAACTTTTAGGGGATACAGTTCTTTATCACAAATGTCATACATAAATCCACTTAGCAAATGTTGAATATTTTGAGTCAAGTGCAGAGTTTAAAAATATACATACCCAGCCATCCCATCATCATTGAAGTTCACACTATGCTATTTCAACCCATTATTCTCCTCTGCATGAAGATAGGCAAATGTAATATACATATATCATATACACATTTCTTACAACTATTATCTTACTCTATATACAGTTCATTATCCTTTATTGTTGTTATTTTGGTTTTGCTTTAATCTTAATTCTTGTTTGGCATACTAGTACGTGGAGAAAGTATTGTGATTAAATGACAAGGTGCAAGATAAGATTTAACTGTGATTTTTAATGAAGCCTTTACCAGTTGACCCAGCCCCAACATTAAAACAATATATCTGATTGGAAATGTCATACCTGTAGTATACTAAATAATGTTACATGTCTGAGTCTGCTCATGAGCTTTCTATAGACTTCCTTTTATCTGTGTGTCGATCATTTTATCAAATAGTTATAAAATCACATTCTGTGGACTACTGTAATGTAGGCAGTATAATCTTCACTCCTATCATTCACCCTTTGGATGGGTGTTAGGACCAATAACAATAAGAATAATAATAAGCAATAATAAAAGACACCAATGATCATAGAACACAATAAATTGGTAGCTAAAGATTATATAACCAGAAAGTAGCGGCTCCCAGTGTCAAATCTCAGTCTTTCTGACTTTAAAGCCCATGCTCCTAACCACTGTTTCTATATATAGTGCCCTTCTATATTAGGGCTGAGGTTAGCAGGGGAGAAGGGACTCACCCATGGTCCTGTGCTCAGTTGATAGGTCTGGCTACTGGGTCATAGGTTTGATGATTCTCATCTTCTGTCTAGCTGATCCATCCATTATTATTCTTTATCTTCTGCACTATTTCTTCTTCCTGGGGGTCAATAGGAAATTATTCCACTCCGATCAAACTAGAAGGAAAAGAAGCAGACAGTAAAACATGTGGGAAAAAAAAGAAATGATGAGATGGGACCAAAGTTCACTTCTTACTGCTACAATTCCAGATACTGATTCAAATCTTCTGTTTTATGGGATAGAGGAAACAGGATGGGCTAGGAGTAGTATATCTCAAGTCCTACTAAATGCCAAGCATTCTTGGGAGGTTTTTTTGCCTTTTCTTCTTACAAGTTTAGAAATAGGCACCCGTAGTCCCATTTTACAGATGGCCAACCTCAGATTCAGAGGTATGTAAAATTTTCAGGGTCAAATGTCTACTATTTGCCCTCTACACAGATCAACCAGCAGCTGCCTGTTTAGATGACAGAATTCCAGGGCTGAGAGATTGATAGTGGAAAACTGGCCTGATGTGGAATCTGGGTTGTGTCATGCTCCCCATTGGACATGAAGATAAGGGTGGAGATGAAATTATATTCCATGGGCCAAGATAGATTTTTAGAGACAGAAACAAATAGCTTCTGAAAAATAGATAACTAAATAATAAGTATGGTGTAGTTCTAACTCTCTGTAACAAATTCCTATGTATTTAAAAAGAAGGAGAAGATGCATACTTATTTCTGCTTCCTGCATTTACATCTCTTATTTATTAATGTGTATTGTCTACAGTGTGCCAGGCCCTGTCAATCCAACTCCACATCTGCATTCCGCACCTTCCCTCTTGATTTCTAGACCTGCATAACTGGAAATGCGCACAGGGAACAAGATGGATGTTAGGGCCCACCTGAAACAGATTTTTTTCCAAGCAAGTGTAATCTTAGCTTCATCCTGAGTCTTGGAAATCAAACATGTAAATAGGAAATGATGTAGTTAAGTGGGGAGAGTTTGCCACCTTGGGAAACCGAGGCATTTTATAATCCTCCTGTCCGTCCTTTTGCATAGGACTAAGGGGCTACTTCCTTCTAACAGGATCTCACTCTCAGATAAAGAGTGAAGGATGCAGTGACCATTGTGTGATTTTAGTCTTGGTTCTCTTCATGGGCATGGACTAGAGTTATACTTTCTCTTTACTCCTTGCCTAGCTCTGGTGACAGACTTCAGAACTGGTTTTGTGTCTGTCTTATGCCTAGGTTGCTCAGTCGAGTCAGACTCTTTGCGACCCCATGGACTGTAGCCCATCAGGCTCCCCTGTCCATGGGATTCTCCAGGCAAGAAATCTGGAGTGGGTAGCCATTCCCTCCTCCATGGGATCTTCCTGACCAAGGGATCGAACCCAGGTCTCCTGCATCTAACACTTATGCCTAGGAGGGTGGTCCCTTCCATTTAGTCATCTGAGAGGTTCATGTGACATGACATGGAGTTTATACTTCAAGTAAGATCTTCTCTACTAGTAAGCAGGCCTGAACCAAGTTCCACAGGAGACAGAAAGGAGTAGAGGCCAAGTTCTCAGATATAAGCAGGGAAACGGAACCCTGTTCTAAACATTTAATTCTCCTGCTTTAGTGGAACGGTTTTTGTAGACTTCTCACAAGATAGATACTTTCCCTCAGCATTCCACTTATGCCCAACACCCCAATATGATCTAAATTTTATCTTCTATCTTGTGTCTATTAAAGTATACCCTCAGAGAAATTCTTCTATGACTTGGTAGTGGAGAAAAACTTGAATAATTATGACATAAATTCCAGAAGTAATAAGAGGAAACAATACAATTTGCTTTTTCATTAAAAATTGAATGCTTAAAAAAACTCATAATCAAAGTAAAATGAAAAATTTTTCAATTGGGAAAAACATTTGGAATTTAGATAACAAACAGTTATATCCCTAATATGTAGGCATCTTATGAAAAAGTGAATGCAAAAGACAACAACAAAGAATAAAAGGGGCAATAGATACAAGTAGGTATTTCACTGAAAAGATACAGATACAAGAATAAAAAAATCTTTAAACATACAAAAATGCTTAATCTAATGCATGATAAACAATGAAAAGAAAAATAACTATAATGAGATACTTCTTACCAATTAGATAGTCTGTGAAGAAACAGACATTCTCATATATTGTTGGTGGCAATGTAAAATGATAACTGCCTATATAAAGGATTTGATGCAATCTAGTAAAATTACATAGGTAATCACTCTTGGAAACAATAATCTGTCATTTAAGAATTTATCCCCCCCAAAACAATGCAAAAATACAAAAAGTCATAGTAAGTACAAGGCCATTCCTCTCAGAACAATCCATAACAACAGAAGATGAGCAAACAAGACAAATGTCCACCAATAAGGAGATAGTTGAGTAATCTAAAGTACATCTATATCGGAGAGTACCATGCAGACATAAAAAGCAATAAAGATTGCCTTTCTAGAGTTTTATGGAGTGAATATATATCACCAGGATATATTGTTAAGTGAAGAAGCCAAGGAAAGGAAAAATATATAGATCTGCTGCTGTCTAATATGGTAGTCACTAGCCACAACCAGCTAGATACATTTAATTTTTTAAAAAATTAATAAAATTAAGAATTCAGTCATTCAGTTGTACTGGTCACATTTTAGGTGTTCAGCAGCCACTTGTTGCTAGTGGGTTTAGTCTTAGTGCAGGTACAGGACATATTCACTTCTGCAAAAATTTTATTGGACAGTACTGGTGAAGAATGTGCCCCGTTTTACATGTGAATGGGGAAAAAACTAATATACATATTTCATTTGCTTGTGTAATTAAAATATGGCAAATTAAAAATGGACAAAATAATTACATATAAGCAGATGGAGGAGCAGCCCATGATGGAAGGCAATGATATGTATTGTCTTAAAAATATAATATATATGATAAAAATTTGTACCTATAAAGGAACAGAAAAGCAGCCCAGGATGCAAGCCAATGATGTAGATTCTCTTAAACATGAAACCTATGTTTACTGGCTCCATGTGCTGAAAAGGTCAAGAAACAATGACCAACCCAGTAGCAATGTTCAATTCTCATCCCAGATTGAATTATCTGAAAACATTTCCCATTGAAAGGAACCAGACTTCCTTTCAGGTCTGGGTAGGGCTTGTACCAGATGAGACTAGACCAAGCTCTCATACCAGAAAGCACATCAGAAGACTCAAGCCAACCTGAAGGGGCTCCTCCTACTGGACAAAGTGAACAATTTGAACATTAAAAAGATTAAGGACTACAATGGGTTAAACTACATCAAACATGTAAGCATCTGTGAGCTCAGAATGGCACTTAAAACAAACAAACAAACTTACTGCTCACCTTTGGTGGATTCCAGGAAAACAAATTATTCTGAAAAGTGGAAATAATGCAAAACAATTATACACACATTCCTCTTACCTTCCTGTGTGTACCAAATCTTACTAGAATTCCAGCTAATAGATGCAGAAGAAAGTACGGAATTAAAATATCACTTTGCTGCAAACTTTAATGAAATGCAGATCTAGGAATGCTCTTTAGAGGCTGAAAATAATACACAATGAAAAGCAGATATAAATTCGAAAATGGATGGATCAGGCTGACAACACTTAAGACCTGGTGATCAATATCAACAACCCAGGAGAGACAACCAGACAAGATGAGTGCCCAGGTGTAACGTGACAGGAAATACACCATATCTGAGGTACTCTTGCCAAAAAACCTGAATCTGATCAGGCTTTCAAATCTACTTCCAATTTAAAGGAAATAGGAGGGGGCTAGCAGAACATAATACATAATACAAAAGGGAGACAATCAGCAAAATCCAGAAAGCAAACTACACAGGACAAAAGTTTAGTTTGTTAAATAAACTAGAAGATTAAAAAAAATGAGAGTAGACATTCTTTAGATTAAAAAAAGACATTTCAGAGAAGTAAAAATTAATATCACACAAGCTGCTACCACAATGCACTAGAAGAACAAGAATGAAAAAGATGGAAAATACCAAGTGTTGGCAAGTATGTGGAACAAATGGAACTCATAACCTGCAGTGGGGGAATATAGATTGGAGCAACTGCTCTGAAAAACTCATTGAAAGTATCTACTGAACTGAACATACACATACCCTTTGACTCAGAAATACATACTATGTTAGCATGTTAGGTCCATACTCAGGAAATGAAAAAAAAAGTCCATTCAAGAAAGTTCACAGCCCTATTATTCAATAAAAGATTTAAAAAACTGGAAAATATCCAAATCTCCATAACAGATAAAAATATTGTGAAATATCCACACAATGTATTTTGTTTCTATAACTATTCCATTTTTGTTTTTCGTAAAACACTAGTACATAACAGAATGACTCCTGAAGCATAATTTCCACACAAAGAGATATGACTCTGCCTAACCTCAAGCACCATGGACTGAGATAATTTAAAAAAGGTCTTTTTTTCTTCTTCCTAAGTGTATTGGTTCAGAGTGTGGGCTCTAGAGAAAGAGTCCTGCTACTAGTTCTGCCACTTACAAACTGTGTGAGTTTGAATAATTTTATTTCACCTTACACTCACTCAGTTGTCTCATCTGCAAAACAAGATTTTATAGTACTGATAGTAGAGGGAAAAAGCTTTTTAAAAATAATTGCCTTGTGTTTTCATTTTTATAAGGATAAATGATCAAGAATCACGTTATATTATTTTTAATATAAAAAGATCAATGAAAAATTAATTTATACATTTTTCGCAATGGGCTACAAGTCTATATCGTACACTCAGGAAGGTGCTGCAGACTTCATCCAGTTAGACGTGATCACATTGGGACCCATACACAGCTTCAACGTAAGCCTAGAGAGCCTTAACATTAATTAACATAATTAAAAAGGTATTTGCATCTAGAAAAAAATATACAGAAAAACTCCTATTGGAGTAATCTGTGCCTCAGTTTCAATGTCTGCTTCTCGCCGACATCATCAGTGTATTCCTCTCACACAAGGTTTGTAAGAAGCCACAGACGACTGCCCGGAGCTAACCAGCCACGCACAGAGGGCCCCCACCCACCTGTGTCCTCAAGTGCTCCCCATTTTTGCACGAAGCACTTGTACCCTGGGGAAGCCTCATTTAAATTTGAATAATTCAGCCTCCCTTTTATTTCTCAGGATCAAAACAACGAGGGGTGTGGGGTTGCATAGAACATTGGAACCTCGGAGACCGGGAAGGGCGCCTTTCGGCGCGTGACGCAGAGGGACGGCCTCCAGCCTGGGTCCTCCCACGGCCCCTGCCGCCTAGCAGGGCTTTCGGGTTCCAATCGGGTCCTGGAAGCTCTGGGAGGCTGAAGAGGGATAAAGCGGCCCTTCAGCTCACTCGGCAGGTAGCACAAGAGATTCACAGTCTTATAGGCATTTTATACAAATATAAATATGGGTACAGTTGCCTTCACAACGCTGGATACAACGCCCTTTAAAATTGGGTCTATAACCAAGATTCAAAAAATACACCTAAAACTTGGCTTAAAATATGTTAATATTTTATACTGTCACTGCCATAAATGTTATGACATTTAATTGTGGCAAATCCATTTACTTTTTTTAAAAAAAAGTGTGCAATCGACTGTTAACTATAATAGAACTAACTAGAAAGGCTCGACCCCCACCTCCGTCACCGCCACACACGGAAGCTCTGCAAACCGGCAGGCTCGGCGGATGGCGGCCTCAGCGGAGAAGGGGAGGGCGCCCAGGGCTTCCGCAGCTCACGCGGAACCGTGTGTGAGCGGGGACGGCGGGGCGGGCGGAGGAGGGGGTGACGGGGCGAGGCCGGAGGGGACGGAGCGGCGCGGGGGTACCTTCGGGCCGGGCGGCGTTTTCAGTGCAACCGAGAAACGACGAGACTCAAGGGTTTAGTTTAAGACTAAAAAAAAAAAAAGGACATCTCCCCGCCCACCCCCCTTAACCACACTGACCACTCACAATATTTTCCAAACACAAAATTCAGGGGCCCAGACATCACCCACAGATATGCACACACGTGATAAATAGTTTAGAGCCCCAGGAACGGCAGAGCGTCTCCTCCGTCGCGCGCCGGCCACGGGTCCTTCCACCTTCAGGAGAAAACATTTCGAGCAGGAGGATCCGGTGTCTCGGGATTCCGAACTCGCTGGTGGCGTGACTCAAATTTCAAAGCGGCCGGAGCCCGCGCTCCTCCCTCACCCGCGCGGCGGTGGGCGGGGCCGTGGGAAGCGCCAAGGCGGCCCCGTGCCCCGGCCACAGGTGGGCGCGGCCCTCGTGGGCACGGACGCACGCGCCGGATTCGAGGGGGGCCGCGGGCGCCAAGGGCCGGGCGCACACCGAGGTAGTTGGCGGGAAGCTGCCGCAAGGAGGACGCGCTCGGGGCCCGCGTGCGGGCCGGGGTCTGGACCAGCATCACCGACCGCCGCCGGCGTACTTGGCCTTGGTGATGAGATAGAGCACGATGTCCTGGTGGCCGCCGAACGCGGCGATGTGCAGCGTGCTCCAGCCGTCGCGGTTTGCCAGGCGGATGTCCGCGCCGAACTTGACCAGCAGCTTCACCAGCTCCAGGTTGCCGTCGATGACCGAATGGTGCAACGAAGTCTGGCCCTCCGGCCCAAACGAGTTCACGTTGAACTCACAGTTGGTCATGCTCTGCAGCAGCGACTGCAGCTCCTGCGTGTTGCCCTTGCGCACGGCCTCCTGGAAAATGTGCTACGTCTGCGGCGCCGAGCAGGTCGACAGCTCGGCTTGGCTCATGCTGCCGCCGGGCGCGAGCCGCGGCTCAGCGCGGGCGGCGGGTTCGGCGCGGGCCCCCGGCTGCCTCGGGGCGCGCCTCGGCGCATGGAAGGCGCGGCGCCCCCGGGCCCCGCACGCCACCCCGGGCACTCCAGGCGCTGGGGGCCATGGCCGGCGCCTCGGGACCCCCCGCCACATCCAGCCGCGCCTGGCGGGCGGGCGACATGGGCAGGCGCTGCGCTCGCGGGGCCCCCGGGCCGGGGCGGCGGCGCCGCGTTCCCGGTCGCTGCGCTCTCGGGCTGCGGCTCCATGCGCCTCGCCAGGCGGGCCGCTACACTCCAAGAATCACATTATTTTAAAACATCAACTGCAGAGACATTGGAATACTGTCTTCTCTGTAATCTTGGGAGAGTGAAAGTGTCTCAGTGTCTCTCAGTTTCCTGCTCTCTAAAATAGGAAAAACAATCATTGCATATTTAAATAACTAAATTTCACTACAACCACTGTTGGATAACCTAGCTTTGAGAATGTCTCAAAAGCACTTGGAACAACTGATCTCAGGAAATACACCATCACTTCTCCATGTGGCCAGACATAAAGCCAAGGCCTCATCTAGACTCAGCAATCCTAGGGCGAGCTCAGGTATTTACGATTTTAACAAGCACCACCTGACAATTTTGATGAGGTGGTCCATGGACCACACTTGGAAAAATTCTGAGCTAAACAGCTGACATTTGTGTAGCGTTCATCTGATGCCTACTATGCAGAGATCTGTGATAGCTGGTGTGTCTCTGTTACTGTTATTACTTGAAAGTGCACTGGTCCTTCCCTCCCACCTACAATCACAGAGTGCTTTCCCACATGGGCTCATACCTAAACTCCACAACACTCCTGGGTGGCCAAAAGCACTGGGTATCGTTATCTTGTTGTATAGAAGACAACAGAGGGAAGGGTCATGACTTACCTAAAGTGACCCATTGATGGGACCCAATTTCTTCACTCTTGCTCCAGGAACCTGTCTAGCAGACTCAGTATCACACTGGATTCTTCTCTACCGGATCTTAGTTCTGGGACTGAGTCTATACTTTCCCTGATGGTACACTGCAACGAAGAATAAGAGGATAGCAAAGCACATGGAATATAGAGGAATGTGAAAGGATGGGAAAGCACATGAAATGCAGGGGAAGCGAGTGAGCATGTGTTTGTTTGCCTGTCCCCACTCAGCTCACTGAAAGCTGTGCAATGATGCTTTTCCTCTTCCCCAGTTCCATCACACAACCCTCTCCACACACAGCACTGACACTGAGGCTCTCACATCATAGACATGTGCCCTGATCCCTGCTGTGTCACATGGCTAAGTATTCTCTCCAGTAGTCATGCTATTATGGTAATGCCATAAGCATCACATTGACAGAATGAAGGAGGTAATGTTGAAGTGGAGAAATATAATTTGGTGAGGGCCTACTAAATGCTATACACTGTAGGTTGTAACTTTTGGACTTTTCCTCTTCAAATCCTCAAACCGATTCTCTGGGGTGTGTGGCATCATTTCCATTCTACATACAGAGAGATTTTCAGGCTCTGATAGCAAAGTACATGATCAAAAAAATGCTATGGAAGTGTCAATGGACATAGAAGCCAACTTGAAGGGGCTAACACTGGCCACTTCTGTGACAATTTGAGTATCAAAATATATAAATATCAAATATAAATAAATAAGTATGAAAATATATAAGGTAGTAACATGTAAAAAAAAGTAATCATTTGAGGAAAGTAGGAATCTGTAAGTCATACAGATATAAATACAGAAATAAATAAGGGAGGGGAAAAGCTCTAAACTGCACTTAAATGTCAACTAAAATCTGGAAGGAATGAGGGAATTAGAAAAGCAACACTTGACAACTACGGTAGTAAAAAAATGACTCAGCCGAGAATCAAAAATGGATGATCTGTCTGCACTAAATCCCACAGCAGTCACTGAGCCATCATGGTTACCGAGCTGCCCAAGGAAAGCTGCGAAAAAGAAACAATAACCCAATTTGGTTCCTAAATATGTGCTAGGAGCAGAATACGACAGACATGCACGCACGCGCGCGCGCGCGCGCACACACACACACACACACACACACACACGCGCATACGTGCTCTCTCCCTCTGTCTCAGTACCTAGACGTGAAGTGAAGTGAAAGTCACTCAGTCATGTCCGACTCTTTGTGACGCCATGGAGTTTTATACAGTTCATGGGATTCTCTAGGCCAGAATGCTCGAGAGGGTAGCCTTTTCTTCTCCAGGGGATCTTCCCAACCCAGGGATCGAACCCATGTCTCCCACATTACAGGCGGATTCTTTACCAACTGAGCCACAAGGGAAGCTCACTACCTAAGACGTTGCCTTATCCTCCCTCGTCCTGTTTTTAAAAGGAAAGTGGCTCCAGGACATCCCTGGAACAATACACCACAGTCACTGGGGCCCAGAGGGACCCCAAGGGCCCATCTCTCTGCCTCACCGGATAGCCGGGGCACTGATTCCTAAAGCAGGAAAGGCAGGACTTGGATCACTTTGTCTTCCCACACCCCTGGGCTGTTCAGCCCCGACCGCTGGGACCCACACCCTCAACTGAGTCCCAATCACCTGAATTCGGGACCTCCTCTTCTGAAACCGCGTCTATTTGTAGAAAAGTCGTCACGGTCGCCATAATGACGTCAGGTTTCTATGGCAACCACGAAAAACTACCTCTGCACACTTCACCCCAGGCTTTTCGCTTGAAACCAAAATGCCTTTACTTTTCACCCTGCTACATAAGAAAGCATAAAAATTAGAAGACCTGGACTGGGATCTGGGCAGTTGGCCTAATTCTGCCTAGTTTGGTGGAACACACCATGTCCCTGTTGTCAGAAATTTCATTTGCTCTAAAGAGACAGCATATTAAAACGCAGAGACATTATTTTGCCAACAAAGGTCTGTCTAGTCAAAGCTATGGAAGGTTTTTCCAGTGGTCATATATGGATATGAGAGTTGGACTTTAAAGAAGGTGGAGCACCAAAGAATTGATGCTTTTGAACTATGGTGTTGGAGAAAACTCTTGAGAGTTCCTTGGACTGCAAGGAGATCCAACCAGTCCACCCTAAAGGAAATCAGTCCTGAATATTCATTGGAAGGACTGATGCTGAAGCTGAAACTCCAATACTTTGGCCACCTGATGCGAAGAACTGACTCATTTGAAAAGACCCTGATATTGGGAAAGATTGAAGGCAGGAGGAGAAGGGGACGACAGAGGATGAGATGATTGTAGGCATCACCAACTCAATGGACATGAGTTTGAGTAAACTCCAGGAGTTGGTGATGGACAGGGAGGCCTGGCGTGCTGTAGTCCATGGGGTCTTGGAGAGTCAGACATGACTGAGCGACTGAGCTGAACTAAACTGATGAGATGTTTCTTCTGACAGGCTGTGGCTTAATTTGAGATACACACTTATGTTCATCCTAAGGAAAGCCAGCCACTATGCTGTGTTTTGCCCACACATCAAGGAATCACTAAAATGTATATGAAGATACATAGTCAAAATCAAAATAGAAATAATAAAATGAAGTATCAAAATAGAAATAATAAAATAAAATATCAAGTTCACAAAAGCCAAAAGGAGAGGAATGAAGACCAGAGGTAGACTGAAATTCAAATATTTTAGCAATTACTGTAAATTTACATGGTTTAAACATACCAATTAAATGTCAGAGATTGTCTAGATGTTGTATCAATTTTAGAGAAAGGGGATTTTAAGTCTGAATTTACTGTGAATTTTTTTTATGTCTGAATCATAATATGTTTATTTATCTATAATTTGCAGCTCTGCAGTAGAATGAATATGCATTTAGGTTTACTATATCTTCTTGGTGGATTTACTTCGTATCATTTTGTAATATTCTTCTATGTCTGGTAATTTCCTTTGCTCTAAAATATACCTTATCTGATGCAAGTTTATCCACTATTGCTTTCTTTCAATAAAAATTGCCTGTTGTTATCTTTTTATATCCTTTCACTTTCAAACAGCCTATATGATTATATTTGAAGTGAGTTTCTTACAGGCAGCATTAAGTTGGGTCACATTCTCTTCTTTAATCCATTCTGACAAGATCTGGCTTGTAACTTGGATGTTTAAATGATTTACATTTAAGTAATTATTGATATGTAATGTATTGATACGTAAAAGTCTGTCATTTTATTTTTTATTCGTTCTCTTTTGTTTGTTTTATTTTCCTTGCTTCCTATAGGTTACTTGAACAAATTTGAGAATTCCAATTTTATTTATTTATTGTTGTTTCTGAGTATCTATCTCTCTGTATAGAATTTTTCTCTATAGATATATCATCACTGTCTGTTGTTGACATTTTACTAGTTCTATTGGGTGTTAATGCTTTCAAATACTTTCCCTGCATCTATAAACATGGGCATTTTTTCCTTGATTCTACTATTACACTAGATTATATTAATGGATTTTCTGATATTGAAACAGCCTATGTTCTTTGAATAAGCTCCACATGTTATGATATACCTTTTTATGTGCTTTGGATTGTGTTTGCTAATATTTTACTTAAGAATATTCCTTCATATCCACATAGGAGATTGTTCTATAGTTCTCATTTTTGATGCAATCTTTATTAGGTTTTGGAATTGATTACATACTTGAATCATCATAAGAATTTAAAAGTATTTCTTCTTTTCCATACCCCTTAAATAGTTTAAGTAATGTTGGGATGATCTTACCTTTAAATGTGTGATAGAAGGCAAGCAACCAAAAAAAGAAGAAAAAGAAAGAAGAAAACAAATCAAACAAACAAAAAGGTTTGGTAGAATTCTCCCATTGTGGCTTCTGGACCTATTTCATTTTCAGGGGAGAAATTTAACCAGTTTCTCTTTTTCTTCAATGTAATTGATCTATTTGAACTTTCTGTCTCTACTGAGGTAAATTTGTATAAGTTGCATTTTTCTAGAGACTTATCTATTTCATCTGTGCTTTTAGAGTTATGTAAGTTATTCGTTTAAGAATCTTGAAAATTTCCTTTGATTAGATGACTGTTTCTTAGGAATTCCCTGGCAGTCCAGTGGTTGGGACTTGGTGCTTTCACTGTCAAGGGCCAGAGCTCACAGAGCTCAGTCCCTGGTTGGGGAACTAAGATCCCACAAGCCAAGTGACAAAGCCAAAATAAATAAATTAAAAATTAAAAAAAATAAAATTAGATGACTATTTCTCGTTTGGCATTCTAGATGTTATATATGTTCATTTCCCCTTATTTTCTTCATTAATTTACCCAGAAATTTGTTGATTTTGTTGACCTGTATATGTTCTGCTGTAGTTTTTCCTAACTCATTCATTTCTGCTTTTACCTTTAATGATTCTTTCCTTCTGCATTTTTAAACTTATATTGTGTCTATTTATCATGCTGTTAATTAATATTAATTTATTTTAATTTTATTGATATAATTATTTAATACTATAAAAATTGCCTCTGACAACAGCCCTGCTATAGATTCTGCTGTAGTACTTTCATTATCATTGTTATCAATGGTACAAATTTAATCTATTTCCACTTAGTCTCAAATTTGTCAAGAAACCTCAGATACAGTCAGTTTTCATAAACATTTTATGTTTATCTGAATTGTAGTTTTGCTGTCTAATAGCAGATATCAGAGTTCAATACATGAGATCTACCCTTTGGATTATGTTTTTTAAATCTTCTCTATACTTAACTGAAGTTTTTTGTCCATTTGACTATTCTTGGATTGAGGCAAGTACAGTATAATGATATATTGTTGGAGTTTTTTTATCTATTTCTCCTTACACTTCCTGTGGTTTTATTTTATGAATATTGTATGTGCATAAATATTAATATATGTGTACATAATATGTGTATATAAATATTAATAACACATCTTCCTTGTGAATTTTATTGTTTACAGTTATCAAGTATGCTTTTAAAAAAATCTCTCTTAATCCATTTTGATCTAACTTCCTACTCCTTAACCATCAAGATTATATAACCCTTTCTTTCTTCTTATTTGTAATTGCCTGATATTTATTTGTTTATTTTAGAATTTTGACTTCTCTGACTGTCTTTGTTTTAAGTATATCTCTTGAAAAAGCATTGTGTCAGATTTTGCTTTGATAAGCATCATGAAATGGTTGAATGGCATCACCAATTCAATGGATATGAACCTGGGCAAACTCCATGAGATGGTGAGGAGCAGGGAGGCATGGGGTCTCAAAGAGTCGGACACAACTTGGTGGCTGAACAACAAAGCAACGTGAGAAACTTTTTTCTTTTGAGTAGACGAGTTAAACCTATTTAAATATATTTGATATAATCAATATGTTTGGTCATTTGGGCTCAATTCTGTCATATGGATTATACACACGTAGAAATTATATAATTTGTGTATATATACATTGTGTACATATACACAATGAATAGAGAGATAGACAAATTATATCAGCAGATAATTCATTTAATAAAGCAATATACAGATTGATAAAACTTCCTAAAATATGCCAAATTACAACAGCTAAAGAAATTCAAGTCAATATCCTAATCTATCATAATAAGTGAAAAAGGCATGATGCTGAAAATTATGTATGTGATCGTAATCCTACAAATGATGTATGTATATTCACTGTTATATGCATGCATAAACATAATAATGAGAGGAAATGCCAGACAATATATATTTTTTAAAACTAATGAGTGGTAGTGTTACTGATTAATCACGTATTTAACTCTGGACTTTACTATGTCTTCTATATTTTCTAAATTAGTTTAGATCATATGAAAAATCAAGATTAAAGCTCATAGAAACATTACTTGTTATTAAATATTTCAAGTATTCAAAACGTTATAGAAAATAATAAAGTAGACTTCTACATACTCCACTTAAGAAATAAAACATTACATATGGGGTTGAAACTCACTTTGAGGTCTTTTATGATTAGTTTCCTTCCTTAGGAGTAACTACTGTAAAGAATTCGAGTTTTCATTATTAGAAACTTTCATTATAGTTTAATTACATATGCATATATTCCTAAGTTAATATAAATACTATTTTCTTGCATGTGTTTATGGGTAGATGTCTGGATGAATGATAGAAAAAGAGTATGAACCGAAAAAAGGAGAACAAATAAACATAACAGCATGACAGTATAACATGTATATATGGCTTCCTTGCAATGTGTTTGCTTTCAGAACTTCTAAAAAGGACACACCCATTATTTTTGCAGTTTATATGCTGAATGAAGCACTGGAAGAAATCTGCACATCTTCTTTTCAATCACTTTTTTTCCCTGATGTGTTCAAAGTGTAACAGTTTCCCTGGTACCAGCTACTCTAACACAATGTACAATATTCCTGACATGAAACATCTTCATATTTGTCTAAGCCTAATTTTCTGCTTTTATTCACATTGTTATTCCTTTAGACCTGTATATCCAGAACTTAACCTGGATCATTCTGGTGGAAAAAGACAGTAATGGCAGGAAGTTAGTTTTCCCGTGTCCTGAAAGTGAAAGTGTTAGTCGCTCAGTCATGTCTGACTGTTTGCGACCCTGTGGACTGTCGCAGGCTCCTCTGTCCATGGGGATTCTCCAGGCAAGAATACTGGAGTGGGTTGCCATGACCTTCTCCAGGGGAACTTCCTGACCCAAGGATTGAACCCGGGTCTCCCACACTGTAAGCAAATTCTTTATTGTCTGAGCCACCAGGAAAACCTAACACTTGTAACCCTAGGTTGGTATAAAGATATAACTAATTCTGAATTTGAGCTGATTTTGTACTACAAGTCTGGTTATGTGTATATAGTTGGCTGTTTGTATCCAGGGGTTCCACATCCAGATTCAATACTTTGAAAAAAAATTCCAGAAAGTTCCAAAAAGCAAAGCTTGAATTTGCAAACACCTGCAACTATTTATATAGCATTTACATTGTGTTAGATATTATAAGTAATCTAGAGTTGATTTAAAATATACGAGATGGAAGATGTGTATTGGTTATATGCAAATACTACACCATTTTATATATTTTGTAGAAGGGATTTGAGTATACATGGGTTTTTTCTATCTGTGGGGCATTCTGGAACCAATCCCTGTGAATACTGTACTTTTCTCCAGTTTTATTAGTTTTAGTTGCAAAGGGGAAAGATTTCAAAGATGTTTTAATTTACATGTGTTGATTACCCTGGGGGCCTAGGCTGAAAGAGGCTGTTATTAAACTTTTACTCTTGAAAACCTCTGCTTAAGAATTCTCTCTTTCTAGAAGGTATTGGATCAAGTGCTGGGTGATCTCATGCGGTTCCTCATCCTTTCCCTTCCCTGTGGCACTCACTGCTTGGCTCACTGGGTGGTTAAACATAGTTTCCATTCAAGGGGCTTTCTTTGGGAGAGAAAAGGAAAAAGCATATTGTGAAACTATTTTCATCTCATGACCTTCACAAATATTCCAGAGAAATGGAGACATTGGCTGACTGTGCAATGTCAGCTTATTTGAGAGACATGCTTGTGCTTGCTCTTCCCTTAGGCGTCTGCAATTTCTCTGAAGCTACCAAATGGGGATTGTCAAATGGTAGCCTTGGCTTAGGGATGTTCCCCATTCTGACACTAAACCACTTTCATACAGAAAAGGCTAGGAAGTTTTTTCGCTGATCTTTTCAATTCCAAAACCAAGACGCATTTATTGCAGATAAAAGTGGAAAATATACTGTATTGTTGTTTTTGCAGTATATTAACACATATATATGGAATTTAGAAAGACAGTAACGAGAACCCAGCATGCAAGACAGCAAAAGGAACGCAAATGTATAGAATAGACTCGTGGACTCTGTGAATGAGGGAAAGGGTGGGATGATATGGGAGAATGGCATTGAAACATGTTAATTATCATATGTCTAATCAATTGCCAGCCCAGGATTGATTCTCAGGGCTGGTGCATCGAGATTTCCCGGGGGGGAGGGAGGAGGGAGGGAGGAGGGAGGGCTTTCTGGAGGTGGAGCATATGTAAACCCATGGTGATATCATGGCATTGTATGACAAAAACAATAAAAGGGAAGGAAAAAAAGTGGAAAATACAGGAAAGAAAAATAATCATTAGAAACCCTTAAATGTCTACTACTCTTGAGTAAACACTTTTATCATTTGAACATGCACATAGTTTTCAGTGAAAGTGAAAGTGTTAGTTGCTCAGTCGTGTGCCACATTTTGCAACCCCATGGACTGTTGTCTGCCAGGCCCCTCTGTCCATGGAATTCTACAGGTAAGAATACTGGAGTGGGTTGCCATTCCCTTCCCAACCCAGGGATTAAACCCAGGTCTCCTGCATTTCTGGAGAAGGCAATGGCACCCCACTCCAGTACTCTTGCCTGGAAAATCCCATGGATGGAGGAGCCTGGTAGGCTGCAGTCCATGGGGTTGGAAAGAGTCAGACACAACTGAGTGACTTCACTTTTACTTTTCTCTTTCATGCATTGGAGAAGGAAATGGCAAGTCACTCCAGTGTTCTTGCCTAGAGAATCCCAGGGACGCGGGAGGCTGGTGGGCTGCCGTCTATGGGGTCGCACAGAGTTGGACACCACTGAAGTGACTTAGCAGCAGCAGCAGCTCCTGCATTGCAGGCAGATTCTTTACCATCTGAATCATTGTTTTCAGAACGTTATCCGCCTGCCCATGCAAGAGGCATAAGAGATGCAGATTTGATCCCTGGGTCAGGAAGTTGCCCTGGAGAAGGAAATGGCAACCTATTCCAGTAGTCTTGCCTGGAGAATCCCATGGACAGAGGAACTGGCAGACTGAAGTCCATAGGGTTGCAAAGAGTCAACCTAGGATTGCAAAGACAGCTGAAGTGACTTAGCATGCACGCCCATATTTAAGGAGACACGATGACATCCTACTTACAGTTTTGTAAACAGATTTGTTTAGACAAACATTGTATTATGATGTCAATCCATGCCAATCAATATAAATCTACCTAATTAAAGTGACACTAATGGTCAATTGAGATATGAACATAATTACGGCAATGGTTACTATTTATTGCTGACTTCCTCAGTGCCTGACCCTGTTATAAGTGTGCTCATTTAATGCTCACCACAACCTATGAGGAGGAGCTATTGTTGCCCAACTTTAAACATAAGAAACTAAGGGCAGGGCTAACATACACACACACACACACACACACACACACACACACACACACACACACACAGCACACAGGTAGTTAGGGAAAGATATACTGTGTGGCTGCTGAGCCCATACATCTAACCAGCTATATGCTACTGTCTCTCCTATCACAAGGCCTTCAACATTACCATTTTTCAGGGCAAAGTAAGATAAAACAACCTGAGGTACCATGTTTTTTCCCCTTTAACTAGGCAGAAATTCAAAATATTGATGATAATCAGTGTGGTTTGAAATTTTGGGGAAGTGTGCCCTGTTATACTGTGAAAGTTCCCCCACTATCTTGTCTCCCATCCTGTTCCTCAGGTGTGTTCCCTGTTCTAAAGCTAAGTGACTTTCCTGTTGATAGAACTGAAAATATTTGTTTTCATGCCATTTAATTATTTTGTATTGCTGCAAGATCAGTAAGTGTGTACTATAGTTAAAAAGTATACATAGAAAGGAAATAAAGTAACATGACCTCAAAACGTACCATTTAAAACATAACTGCTGTATTCGTTTCCTAAGGCTGCCTTAACATAGTACCACAAAATGAGTGGTTTAAAAAACAGAAATTTATTGTGTCTCGATTCTGGAGGCTAGAAGCCCAAATCAAGGTATCAACGAGCCATGCTGTTTCTCTCTCTGAAACATATAAGACTGCACCCTTGCCTCTTCCTAGCTTCCTGGAGTTCGAAGGCAATCTCCAGTGTTTCTTGGCTTGTAGATGCACCACACCCAATTCTCCAGCTTCATGTCTTCATCTTATCTTCTGTGTGTCTCTGTGTCTAAATGTCACCTTTTTAGGAAGACACCAGTCATATCAGATTATAGCCCACCCAAATAACTTCATTTTAACTTGATTACCTGTATAAAGACCTTGTTTCCAAACATCACATTCTGAGGTAGTTGGAATTAGGACTTCAGCTTACATTTTTCAGGGGATATATTTCAATCCAGAAAAGCCACTAATGTTTTCATTTGTATTGTACTCTTCTAATAGCTTTCTTATACAGGAATTTATATAGTTATGTATGTGTGCATGCATTTTCAGATTTATGTACAAATATAAGATCACATTTATACTTACTGGGTTGGCCAAAATGTTGATAAGATGGTACAGAAAAACCTGAATGAACTTTTTGGCTAACCCAATAGTTCTGTAACCTGCTTTTCTCACTAATGACATTCCTCAAAGTCAGTGACTGTGAATAATCGTCAGTCTATACCACATGCATAGTATAACACACAGGAAAATAGATTAAAATGACTAAAATTTTTATGTGCCAAGTGCTTTTTTATACATTGAGACTTCAATGATCATAGCATCATTATAAGGTAGTTATGATGTTAATCTTCATTTATAGATGAAAAATTGAGGGACAGGGAGAATAAGGACTTGGCTCAGGACTGCATAGTTAGGGAGCAGGACAGCTTGGGTTTGTACCCAGCACCTTATGCTCCAGAGCCTGGGCAACTGTCAAAGATTTGTTAAGTGACAGGAGCAGTCTGCACAAACATGTATTTTTTGGAGGTCATTAAAAGTAGCCCTCAGTACGTTAATATATTATACAAAATATCTGCACCTTGTGACAAAACAGTGATTTGCAACCATTGTGAGAGCAGGTGTCAGTATGATAATGTCAGTTGGAAGTGAAAAATGTCTTTGAAGAGGGAGCACTAGAGAGAGATAGACACAGAGACATTGGGGTGAAGCAGGAGAGATATCCTGTGGCTAAACAGGGATTAAAAGCCCATAGAGAGGTTTTTTGAAAAATCTTCAATGCCTTGAAACTTGAGTAAGTTTAAAAGTTAATGTGAACGAGCTGTCTTTTTCAGGCTTAATCTTTCATTTTTCTCATATAATCATTTTCTTTCTTACCCTCCTCTTCTTGCTACAGATTTAATGAAACACCTCTAATGGAACACTATGAGTTTTAAGCTCAACATACATTTAGTTATTAATGAATAGAAAAATTAATCCTTCCATGTTCTGGCTATTATAAACAGTGCTGCGATGAACATTGGGGTACATGTGTCTCTTTCAATTCTGGTTTCTGGAAGCAACCTAGATGTCCATCAGCAGACAAATGAATAAGAAAGCTGTGGTACATATACACAATGGAATATTACTCAGCCATTAAAAAGAATACATTTGAATAATTTCTAATGAGGTGGATGAAACTCGAGCCTATTATACAGAGTGAAGTAAGTCAGAAGGAAAAACATCAATACAATATATTAAAGCATATATATGGAATTTAGAAAGACGGTAATGATGACACTATATGCAAGACAGCAAAAGAGACCCAGATGTAAAGAACAGACTTTTGGACTCTGTGGGAGAAGGCGAGGATGGGATGATTTGAGAGAATAGCACTGAAACATGTATATTACCATATGTGAATTAGGTCGCCAGTTCAGGCTTGATGCATGAGACAGGGCACTCAGAGCTGGTGTACTGGGATGACCCTGAGGAATGGTATGGGGAGGGGGTAGGAGGGGGTTCAGAATGGGGGACATATTTACTCCCATGGCTGATTCATGTTAATGTAGGGCAAAAACCACTACAATATTGTAAAGTAATTAGACTCTGATTAAAATAAATAAATAAATTTTAAAAACATGCATGCATTAATAAAATGAGATACAGTTAAATTTGTGGTACGCACCCTTCTACATGCTGTTTCATTTGGAATTGCCAGTAAACCTTGCTAGAGAAATAGTCTAGGCTAGGAATGATCTGAGACAAGAATGCCTAATTCAGCTATAATTATTTACAAATTTATTGCAAACCTATTACTTGATAGGCATTGTGCTAGGCATCGGGCTTATGATGTGGTGCTAGTGGTAAGGAATGTGCCTTCCAATGCAGGAGACGTAATAGATGCAGGTTTGATTCCTGGGTCAGGAAGATCCCCTGGTGGAGGGCATGGCAACCCACTTCAGCATTCTTGCTTGGAGAATCCCATGGACAGAGAAGCCTGGTCGGCTACAAGCCCATAGGGTTGCAAAGAGTCAGACACAACTGCTAATGCTTAGCACTCACTCATGTGCTAGGCATTAGAGGTGCCAGGATGAAAAAGACAGATTGTGTTTTGAGAAGCAGTGTCCAAAGCAGATTTTCTCAATTTTTAAAATATTCAGCCCACAATCAGAAGTTTATTTTTCATCACAATTCAAGGTGTACAAACATACATACATAAGTGAAATTCAAATTTCACAAAACAATACTCACCCTATCTACCTGGGATGCAATCTGATATTTACTGTTTGGCTCTAACCTATGCTCTTCTACCCTACTTCATAAAAAGCTGCAGGTATTGACTCATTGAATTTGTTTCAGAAGCTACTAATGTTGGAGATGTGTTTGTGCAGTTTGACAAACAGGCCTACTTAATAGTCTGGGAGGGTATATCTTATGCAGCACATGTATTTACCCTTGTCGACACATATTTCACGTGATGGTGAGAGTAAGAGGCTAAGGAGCATCTCCTTATAAACCAGTGCTTTGCAAACTTTAAAGTGCTCAGAAATCACCTGAAGATCTTGTTTAAATGAAGGTTCCCAATCAGTAGCTCCAGGATGGGGACCTGAGATTCTACATCTCTCTCTCTCTCAGATGATGCTGATGCAACTGGTCCATGGACCATTATTTGAGTAGCAATGCTCTAAAAACCACAAGTATGAGTATGTGTGCTAACCTTGTAATGCAGGGCCTGGCAGCTGTCTCCTGGGAGATAATTTCCAATAAGGAAGGAAGAATGGAGCAGACAAGGAACTGACAGATGAGAAAAGCACAATGTGTGCCACTCAAGTTTTATCCCAGATTCCTTTATCAGAATCTGGTGGAAAGATCATTGTATGCAAAAATCTGAAATCCCCTAGGGACCAAAGTCTCCCTGATGTGTTACCCTCTTGGATAAATATAACTCTAAAGTGAGGAAAAGGGCTTTAACTTCACTTCAATAAGTGTCAAGGGGTGAGGCAGGTTTAGGACTCACTGGGGTGGGGGAGTGGGGGAATTCCAAGGAAATCACCTGGGCTTTGTCATCTTGAGGACACCAGTTCATCAGCAGCAGGGAGGACCCTATCTTAAGGGTACAGGACTCACAAAGGGGCACAGTGCCCAGCAGATTTAGCAATACTCACGGGGGAGTGGTACCCACTTTTTGGCCTCCTGGGCATAGGTGAGATCTACATCCACCCTCTTCCAAGGGTCTGATGGGGTCCTAGTTCAACTACTAAAAAAAGTTAGAAACCAGCCTAACACAGCTTACATACTCAATATCTCATCTAATCCATTCCATAATCCTGTGAGACAATTATTATCCAGATTTCACAGATGACAAGATTGTCCTTTACAGCAGTGGATCTATTATAACTGCCAAGTTGATTTTTCCAGATACGAGTCCAAAAGTCATGTGAGTTTTACGTAACATTTTTAAGTCTGACAACAAGAATTTTAAGTGTCTTCACTGCCTTCATAGACTCAGTAAACAGTTCTTTGTATTGCTTTTAATTATTGCTTTCATTTTTTATATTTTAGTATTTCTTTATAAGTAATCTGGGTCCTCTAGGAAAAAATGGATGAGTAGAAATAAAACAAAGAAAATAAATCAATCACAATCTTACAACTCATAAAACTACTGTTAACCATTTAGCAAATAAAGTTTTCTACTTTCCCTGTGCATAGATGTACTATGTAAATTTCTGTTCTTTTACAACAGTGGACTGATTCTGTAAATGATATTATAAAATACTTTATTTTTCCAAGAATCATAATGTCCTTGTAGTTAATTCACATGGGTAAAAATTCCCTACTGATAGAGTACTCTAGTTAGATCAAAGATTGTTGATATTAAGGGTGACACCTAAGCAAAGTATTTGCAAAACTTTACAGCACGAGACCTGCTTTAAATGCTGCCCAGAGGCACTACACACAAGGAATGTCTTCAAAGCCCCTTTGCGGGGCCCTGCAGCCACCCCTGAGTTCCCTTGGGCCCCTCGGGTGGAAGGGGTCCTGTAAACTTTTTTGCATCCACATTAACCCCCCCAGTTTCTGTCTGGTTTTCTTCACCTCATCCTCCACCCTGGCCATCTCATCAAATTCTCTTATCATCTCTTCATTGCTCAAATGCATATCATGTATGGCCTCCTTGTATTCCTTGAGACACTGAGCCAGCCCCTTGTTGGTTTTTCTTTTGGCCTTCCTGGGTACATCCTCACCAGCTGGGCCCTTTCCGCCAGCCCTTGGTTCCCTTGGTTCACTGGCTGTCTTGTCTTCTTTTGGTTTTCCCTCATTCATTGGCTTTCCCTCACTCTCTGGCTTCCCCTCGCACTCTGCTTTTCTTTCTTTTGCTTTTCCCTCACTCACTGGCTTTCCTTGGCTCTCTGGGTTTCCTTCTTTTGGGTTTGTCTCCTTCTCTGGCCTTTCCTTAACCTTTAATACTTCCTCATCTATCTTTCCCTTGTGATCTGTCCTTCCCTTGTTTTCTAATTTTTCCTCATCTTCCTTTGTAAAAGCTGATCCTGGTTTTCCTGCATCCAGTGGCTGTTCTTTGTTTTCCATCTTGCCTTGGTTCTCAGGCTTTGCTTCAGTTTCACTGCAGAGTTTTTCCATGTTGAGTGTCCCCTCGTTTTCCTGTCCTGGGAGTGGGGTGGGGGACGAGAAGACAAAGAGGAGACAAGAGAGATTGAGGTTTTGGGGGTGAAATGCAGGTCCGGATAATAGTAGTCATTTCTTGCCATTTGTCAGGGGTCTCCTGACCCTCCGAGAGTGCCTTTTGCCCACCCTTTACCCCATCATTCCTCGTGCACACGTGAGACAACACTTCCCTGGCAGGCCCTGCCAATTTTCCCTGTGCTTGCTCAGTGCGGCAGTGTGTAAATGTGTCGAGAGGTGGGCAGTGGGGCCCCCAGTTCTGCGCAGGCGGTCCCTCCGCACTCCCCACCCCTCTGGGTCCCTGTCCAGTGCCCTCCTCCTTCACTGACCCGCAGGGATTCTGGACAGGTTCCTCCTCTTTTGGTAGCTGAGCAAAGCGCTAGGAACAACAGCTTCACACACCTGCAGACAGACAGGAGAATGTGCTAGGAGCTCCGTGAACACAGGGCCCTCATCCACCATTGTCTCCCCCACTTCCCATAACCCTGCACCTCAGTCACCAAATCATTTTGTCAGGCCTCAGGCACCAGACCAGGATGCTTTGCAAGCTGTCTGGGTCTCTAGGACCCCTCCTCTGAAGGCAACCCGCCCCCCCCCCCCCCCCTTAAGCGGAGGTCAATATTTCCTCCTAGGCTCAGAGCAGGGGGGTATTCTCAGAAATCTGTCTACGTTTCAAAATCACACTGCTCCCACCACTTCTGACCCCAGTTCAGGCTCGAAAATGGGTGGAGGGCACAGAGGAGGGGCGTGGAGGAGGAGGCGGGGCCCCTTGCCGGGTCCTCCCACCCCACCTGCCCACACCACGCCCCGTGGCACTCCCCATCCGTCTCGCGACCCCCTCCTCTCTGCGCCCCTCCCCGCTGCTCCCGGATCCTAGCCCCACCCACTTCCCGCCAGCAGTGCCCACCTCCACACTGACCTGCGGGGCTCGTGTCAGGTCTGCCCCTCCTCGGGCTCGCCTAAGCCCGCTTGCCCCTCGCCCGCCACCTGGGCAGCTCTGCGAGCCGGTTCAGCGCGGGTTGACGGAGCCAAGCAGACTGCGTGAGACCTGACTGCATGGCGCCCGGCTGGTCACGTGAGTGCTGCATCGCCGAGCTCTCTCTCTTCCCCCACCGCCCTGCCCCTTAACCCCCTTTCCAGAGGGACCCAACAGCCGCGGTGAGGTGGAGAGGGGCTGGAGAAGGGGGAGTTGCAAACAGAGCAGGAGGGAGGCTTCCTGACTGCAGGTGCTTTACCTGGAGCATCTCAGGTCCTCACTCAGCATCCCTCGGAGATGCCCATTATTCCCATTTACGGCAGCAGATCACAGGGAGGGTTCCCGACTTTGCCCAGAGCGCACCACACAGAGCCCCACAGCCCGCTTTCAAGACCAGCTCTGCCTGACTCCAGAGTCCTGGTCCTGGTGCTCGCCAGGAAGCTGCGCTGCCACGTTGAGTAGCTGTGTTCTGAGCCTCCGCTCTTCTCAGTCCACGTGTTCTCTCTCCCTGCCTGATCTCTGTTCATTTCCCTGTAAACACAGATGATCGCCGATAACCTACGTGTCCAGGTCATTCCCTCCCCTGAATGTCAGACTTTCTTTGCCAGCTGTCTATTGAACACCACTCCCTGAATATCCCTGAGGGACCTCAAAATCCATACACCCCAAAGAGCTCACGAACTTTCTTCTAGCCTTCTCTGTTCACTTCTCTCCATACTGAAAACTTGGACTCCAACATTTGGCCCGTTCTCATCTAAAGAGAATGTCAGACAGTTAAAACATTAAAAAAGGAAGCATTAAAACATTCAAAACTATGGTCCGCAAATGAACAGATTCATCACAATCGTTGGTTCACAACATGGTCTTTTCATTGACTCCTGTTCCTTCCTTTCCTTCCACCCCTTCCCTTCCCTTTACTCTTTCACACTTGTAAAACCAGGACCCAACTCAAAAAGTAGAAAATTGATATTATAGTTGCTACAGCGTAGTGTCATACATTTGATTTTGATCATCTGACTCTACTCTTCCTTGGTTTGGATCTCTTTTAAGTTTATCCTGATTGGACTTAATCAGCTTCCTGGATGCAGAGATTAGTGTCTCTCTTCTAATTTGAAAATTTTTCATCCATTATTTGTTCAAAAATTCTTTCCATCCCTTTCTATCTCTCTTCTTCCTCTCAAATTCCCACCATGAATATATTAGTATGCTTGATGGTGTCTCATGGGTCTTTTCATTTTTATTCATTTTTCTTCATTCTTTTTACTTTCTGTGCTCAGACTAAATAATCTCAACTAACCTGTCTCCAAGCTAGTTTGGGCTTCCCTGGTGTCTCAGTGGTAAAGAATCTGCCTGCAATGCTGGAGACTGGGGTTCAATCCCTGGGTCGGGAAATTCCCCCAGGAGGAAGGCATGACAACCCAATCCAGCCTAGAGAATTCTAAGCTGTCCTAGGGAATTCTTGCCTAGAGAATTCCCATGGACAGAGAAGCCTGGCAGGCTGCAGTCCATAGAGTCACACAGAGTCGGACACGACTGAAGTGACTCAGCACCAGCAGCAGCAGTAACAAGTTAGCTTATTCTTTCTCCTGCCTGCTCAGACATTCTGTTGAACCTCTCTAACGACCATTTCATTGTAGTTATTGTACTTTAAAATCCAGAATTTCTGTTTACCTTCTTTTCATGATGTCATTCTCTTTATATTTTCTCTCGTGATACTCTACATTTTCTGAGGCATTTTCTCTTCATTTTGTTTAGTCTTTTGTCCATGGCTGCCTCTAGCTCTTTGAGCATATTTAAGATAATTCATCCAAAATCTTTGCCTAGTTATTCCACTACATAAATGTTTTCAGTTTCTAATAATTTTTTAATTTCCTTTGAATGGACCGTACTTTCTCATTTCTTTATATACCTCACAATTTGTGTTGGAATCTGACTGTTTTGATTATAAGAAAGTGTCAACTCTAAAAGTCAGAATCTTCCACTTCACAGGAATTGTTGTTGCTCTCTGTTTTGGGTTATTGTTTCCTTGTTTAGTGCCTTTTAAAAATAATTTAGTAAATTCTGTATTTTTGGTCATATTTGGCCACTGAAGCCTGTGTTTCATTAGCTCAGTGGTCAACTGGTGTTTGGACAGAGTTACTTTAAATGCTGGTAGCCAACAACAAAAAGAACTACTTTCTCAGTCTTTGCAGATGAACCCTGAGCTGGAACACATTTTAAGTGCTTTACTTTCTGCTTATGCAGAGCCTGAAGGCCAATGCAAAGTGAGTGCTTAGGGTTTTTTCTAGCCTTTTCTGAGCATGTATCCAATCTTTGGCATGTACATAAACTTGATTCCCCAGTATATGTGAGTGTTTAAAAGTGTTTGCTTCCCCATGTATCTCTTTTCCCTAACTCTTTCTATCCTGGATTCTCTGTCTGTCTCTTGCTTATCCCAAATGTTGTTCCTTGCCCCAGGTTGCTCTGGCCAATACCTATGACTTCAAATACTTCTGGCAAAAGCCCACCCAGGAAGCTCTTGTTCCAGCTGTATTCCTGGGAATGCCCTCAGTCTCCTGTGACAAAGGGAAATGTTTGTGCTGGTCCTTGAGACAGCTGCCAGCCAGTCCAAGAACCACAACCACAAAGCCATGGGAATAGGATCCAAATTCCTTCTCCTGACACTAGGAATCTAAACCAGAATAGTGGGCTGCCATCCAAAACTACTGCCAATTTTGTGCATAGCGGATAGTAGACCAGCAGTTTATTATTATTATTTTTTAATCTCAAAGCAGGAGCTTTTTTCTTCACCAACATTTTCCCTAGCTGTAATTTTTTGACTAGATTCCAGAGTTCTGCAAAAGTAGATTCTAATAGTTTTTGCCAGTTTATTAACTGCTTTTGGAGCAGTGGGATGAATTCCTGTTGTTCCATACCCTGTCATTTTCAGTATTGTTACTTTTCTATTTTTATTTTTCAAGTTTGGTAGTTTGTGTCTTTATGGGAATTTGTCCATTTCATCTATCTGGTCTTATTTGTTGTCTTACAGTTGTTCGTAGTGTTACCCTATAATCCTTTTCAAATCCATAGAATTGGGAGTGGTGTCCACTCTTTCCTTCCTGATTTTGTTAAATTGAATCCCCCTCCTTTTCCCCTTGGCAGTCTACCTGTAGGCTTGTCAGGTTTTAAAAATATGTATATTTTCAAAGAATACACTTTTCGTTTGAATAATGTTATCCATTGTTTTTCTATTTTCTATTTCATTTATTTCCACTCTAATTTTCACTATTTCCTATCATCTGATTTCTTTGAGTTTGTGCTGCCTTTCTTTTTCTAGTGTTTTAAGGTGGAGATTTAAATGCTTGATTTTCAGAGTTTCATCTTTTTTATATAAGCATTTAAAGTTATAATTTCCCCTCTAAGCACTGCTTAATTACATCTCATGTGTTGGTATGTTGTCTTTTTGCTTTTATTCATCTCAAAGTACTTTATGATTTCTCTCATGATTTCTTCTGATTAAATGAAGGTATACTGTTTAATTTCTATGTTTTTGTAGATCTTCCAGATTTCCTTATGTGGTTGATTTCTAACTTAATTCCATTATGATCAGAGAATATTCTTTGTATGATTTCAGTCCTTTTAAGTTTATGTAGAATTTTATTATGGCCTAATAAATGATCTATCCAGGAAAATGCTCCATGGGTGCTGGACACTGATGTGCTTGGAATATTCTGTTATTCTAGTTGGTTTGTAGTTTTATTCAATTGTCCTATTTCTTTGTTGATATTCCTACTATTGTTCCATCCAATTTTGAAAGTGTCATTTGAGTTTCTTTTTAAATTTTATTTAGGACCTTCTCTATTCTTTTTTAAAATAATTTTATTATTTATTAATTCTGGCTATACCGGATCATCACTGCTGTGTGGACTTTCTCTAGTTGTGGCAAGTTGGGGCTACTCTCTTGTTGTAGAGCATGGTCTCTAGGGCATGTGGGCTTCAGTAGTTGTGGCTCTGGGGCTCTAGAGCACAGGCTTAATAGGTCTAGCACATGAGCTTTGTTGCTCCACAGAATGTGGGATCTTCCTGAATCAGGGATTAAATCCATGTCTCCTGCATTAGCAGGTAGATTCTTTACCACTGAGCCACCTGGTGTTATGGCCCTTTAATGGGCCAGGGCTTTGGGGTACAGAGTCAACGATAAGGAAATAAAGGAAGAGAGAAAGGAGAGAAAGAGAGAAATGAATAAAGACATGGGGACCAAGACTCTGATGGAGTAAAGGCATTTATTCAGCATAATGTGGGCATATATATACTGTCTTACAAGATAGCCTTTTCAGCAAAGATAAAGATCAGAAATCTTACAACTTATCCAGGAAACATAAGGCTAGAATCTTTCTAAATGAGAGAGGGGTTATAAAACTCACTTTCCATAACAGAAAGGGAAGAAGGCCGTAAATAGCTACTTTTACTTTAAGAATGTATGCATTCCTTTTGTCCCCTCTCCACTCATCTCTGAATATTCAGCGATTGATAAGGGACATCAGAAAACAGCACACAGGAAGCCTCCTGGCAAAAGTTCCCTGACAACCAGGGGAAACTCTTTAAAGTGTCATTTTGAAGTTCCAAGTTATTATCATCGAAGTGTCTGTCCTTTCCTTTTACTCTGTCAGTTTTTTAAAATATATATTGAAGTTTGTTTGTTCATTTAAAAATATTCCTTATGGATTGACCTTGTTTTTATTATAAAACACCTTTCCTGTTCTCCAGTAACATATTTTGTTTTAAAGTCTATTTTGTTTGCTTAAAAATAGTTACTCCTTTTTTGTTGTTACCCTTTGCATGGTATTCCATCTTTTCACTTGCATTCTATGTGTTTCTTTAAATCTAAAATGCTCCTCTTGTAGATAGTATATAACTGGATGATGCTTTTTATTTCCATTCTGCTAAATTTTTCCTTTTGATTGAAGCATTTAATCAATTTGCATTTCATGTAATCATGGATAAGGTAAGATTTATATTGGCCATTTTACTGTTTGTTTTTATATTTCTTCTGCCTTTTTGGTTCCTCTACTTCTCCACTATTGTTTCTTTTTTATTTTTTTATTTTTATTTTTTTAATAGTTTTGACATACAGTGACATGATATCACCATGGATTTACATATGCTCCCCCTCCAGAACCCCCCTCCCTCCTCCCTCCCCCCGGGAAATCTCGATGCACCAGCCCCGAGCATCAATCCTGGGCTGGCGATTGATTACACATATGATAATTAACATGTTTCAATGCCATTCTCCCATATCATCCCACCCTTACCCTCATCCACAGAGTCCACGAGTCTGTTCTATACATCTGCGTTCCTTTTGCTGTCTCGCATGCTGGGTTCTCGTTACCGTCTTTCTAAATTCCATATATATGCGTTAATATACTGTATTGTTGTTTTTGCTTCTGGCTTACTTCACTCTGGATAATGGGCTCCAGTTTCGTCCATCTGAGTAGTATATTGTTTCTTTTTTAAAGATATAAAATTATCTTTGTGCCATTTTAAGTCTTTTGACCCTTCTTTTTTAAAATTAATTTATTATTTTAATTGGAGGCTAATTACGTTACAATATTGTAGTGGTATTTGCCAGACATTTCAACAAAGTTTGAAATGAAAATGGAGAAATCACAACAGACAACAAAGAAATACAAAGGATCATAAGGGACTACTACCAGCAACTATATGCCAATAAAATGGACAACTTGGAAGAAATGGATGAATTCTTAGAAAAGTATAGCTTTCCAAAACTGAGACTGAAAGAAATAGAAAATCTTAACAGACCCATCAGAAGCACAGAAATTGAAACTGTAATGAGAAATGTTCCAGCGAACAAAAGCCCAGGACCAGATGCCTTCACAGCTGAATTCTATCAAAAACTTAGAGAAGAGATAACACCTATTCTACTCAAACTCTTTCAGAAAATTACAGAGGAAGATAAACTTCCAAACTCATTCTATGAGGCCACCATCACCCTAATACCAAAACCTGACAAAGATGCCACACACACACAAAAAAACTACAGGCCAATATCGCATATAAAAAAAAAATCATACATCATGACCAAGTGGGCTTTATCCCAGGGATCCAAGGATTCTGCAATATCTGCAAATCAATCAACATAATACACCACATTAATAAATTGAAAGATAAAAATCATATGATTATCTCAATAGATGCAGAGAAATCCTTTGACAAAATTCAACATTTATTTATGATAAAAACCCTCCAGAGAGCAGAAACGAAACATACCTCAACATAACAAAACTTATATATGACAAACCCACAGCAAGTGTTATCCTCAATGGTGAAAATTTGAAAGCATTCCTTTTAAAGTCAGGAACAAGACAAGAGTGCCCAATCTCACCACTACTATTCAACATAGATTTGGAAGCTTTGGCCACAGCAATCAGAGCAGAAAAAGAAATAAAAGAAATTCAGATTGGAAAAGAAGAAGTAAAACTCTCACTGTTTGCAGATGACATGATCCTCTACATAGAAAACCCTAAAGACTCCACCAAAAGAATCATCACTATGAAAAAGCTAGTGGAGGTGATGAAATTTCAGATGAGCAAGCTATTTCAAATCCTGAAAGATGATGCTGTGAAAGTGCTACACTCAATATGCCAGCAAATTTGCAAAACTCAGCAGTGGCCACAGGACTGGAAAAGGTCAGTTTTCATTCCAATCCCAAAGAAAGGCAATGCCAAAGAATGCTCAAACTACTGGACAATTGCCCTCATCTCACACGATAGTAAAATAATGCTCAAAATTCTCCAAGCCAGGCTTCAGCAATACGTGAACTGTGAACTTCCAGATGTTCAAACTGGTTTTAGAAAAGGCAGAGGAACCAGAGATCAAATTGCCAACATCTGCTGGAACATCGAGAAAGCAAGAGAGTTCCAGAAAAAATATCTATTTCTGCTTTATTGACTATGCCAAAGCCTTTGACTGTATGGATCACAATAAACTGTGGAAAATTCTGAAAGAGATAGGCATACCAGACCACCTGACCAGCCTCTTGAGAAACCTGTATGCAGGTCAGGAAGCAACAGTTAGAAGTAGACATGGAACAACAGACTGGTTCCAAATAGGAAAAGGAGTATGTTAAGACTGTATATTGTCACCCTGCTTGTTTAACTTATATGCAGAGTACATCATGAGAAACGCTGGGCTGGATGAAACACAAGCTGGAATCAAGATTGCCAGGAGAAATATTAATAACCCAAGATACACAGATGACACCACCCTTAGAGCAGAAAGTGAAGAAGAACTAAAGAGCCTCTTGATGAAAGTGAAAGAGGAGAGTGAAAAAGTTGGCTTAAAGCTCAACATTCAGAAAACTAAGATCATGGCATCCAGTCCCATCACTTCATGACATATAGATAGGGAAACAATGGATTACTTTATTTTTCTGGGCTCCAAAATCACTGCAGATGGTGATTGCAGCAATGGAATTAAAAGATGCTTACTCCTTGGAAGGAAAGTTATGAGAGGGTAAAAGGCAGGAAGGCCAGGGGTCTCCAAATGGAGGAAATAGGCTGCAACGGTCAGACATTTTTATCTCTCTCTCAAGTGGCAGGAGGAAACAAACTAGTGATAATTTTTCCCTTCTCTATACACATTTAAAAAAGGTTTCCCTTAAAGTACTGTGCTGCCATAATGACACCTGGTTTCACCTGAAATTAACTATTTTCCAACCTTAAGGTAACCAATGCATTCTTCTTATAGAAGTGTTTGTGTTAAGCTATGTTAATATACTATGCATTTACCCCCAACTCTGTCTTCAAGTCAGTTCTGCCAAATAGCTTAAAACTTACTTGACAAACCAGTGTGTTATACTCAGACATCGTTCCCCTAATCTATGTAAAGAAAACTATCTATATGGTAAACTGCCCTTCTACAAGATTCAAGTCAGTGATTTTACGGCCCGAGATAACTCATCTGGTGCCAAGATTATCCCAAAATACATTTTATGGATGGGAGGCCTGGTGTCATTCTAAGTTTTGAGACATTCCTTTCTTTCATTAGCAAATTGTTAGTGACTATATAACATCCAGCCAAAAACTAGCATGGGGGGGGTACTCTTTCTGCCCCCTTCTGAGGCCTATGTCAGAAGCTTTCTCTATCTCCTTTATACTTTAATAAAACTTTATTACACAAAAGCTCTGAGTGATCAAGCCTTGTCTCTGGCCCTGGATTGAATTCTCTTCCAGAGGCCAAGATTCCTGGTGTCTTTTTTGTGATTTCATCAACAACCTTTCACAACCTAGACAGCATATTAAAAAGCAGAGACATTACTTTGCCAACGAAGGTCCATATAGATAAGGCTATGGTTTTACCAGTGGTCATGTATGGATGTGAAAGTTGGACCATAAAGAAAAAAAAAAAAGAAAGAAAGCAGAGCACTGAAGAATTGACACTTTTGAACTGTGGTGTTGGAGCAGACTCTCAAGAGTCCCTTGGACTGCAAGGAGGTCCAACCAGTCCATCCTCAAGGAAATCAGTCCTGAATATTCATGGGAAGGACTGATGCTGAAGCTCCAATACTTTGGCCACTGATGTGAAGAACTGACTCATTGGAAAAATACCCTGATGCTGGGAAAGATTGAAGGCAGAAGAGAATGATAGAGGATGAGATGTTTGGATGGTATCACCTACTTGATGGACATGAGTTCAAACAAGCTCCAGGAGTTTGTGATGGAAAAGGAAGCTTAGCGTGTTGCAGTCCATGGGGTCACACAGAGTCAGACATGACTGAGGGACTGAACTGAACTGAAAACGCACTAAGCAGGGCATTCTCCACATTTCTGAGTGGACTATCTGGGGATTCAGACCACCAAGGGGCCCAAAATTATCAGGTGGTCTTTGTCACCTTTAAGACTCCTCCAGGGCATCAGCACTGGTGGGGACTAGTGGAGGGAGGAAAATCTAGCAGAAGGGGAAAGAGTGCCAAGCAGTTATGGCATTATGCACAACATAGACATAGAAGGGTGTCTCCTCAGCAAAAAAGATGCAGATGTATAGAACAGTCTTTTGGACTCTATGGGAGAGGGCAAGAGTGGGATGATATGAGAGAATGGCATTAAAACATGTAAATTATCATATGTGAAATGAATCGTCAGCCCAGGATTGATGCATGATACAGGGTGCTCAGGGCTGGTGCACCTGCTGCTCGGGATGACCCCAAGGGATGGAATCAGGAGGGAGGTGGGAGGGGGGCTCTAGAAGGGGAACACATGTACACATGTATACCCATGGCGGATCCATGTCAATGTATGGCAAAATCAACACAATAATGTAAAGAAAAAAATATATATATATTTCAAAATACATACATATGTATATATATGTATATATATATATACATTAAAAAAAAGAAGGGTATTTCCTACTGGCAGTCAGTTGACTTGCCGGTAGATTTGCTTGTGTCCTTCCCTAAATATGAAGGACACCTAGAGGGTTGGGCCTTGCATGTGTCCATTGAGCCAGACACAGATTTCAATCACTAACTCATTTGATTCCCACAATAGCTCTGTAAAGCATGTTCTATCTTCATTTTATAAACAAATAGGCTGATATTTGCTTATATTTTGACTTATTGGAAAAGTAACTGATGCTGGAAGTGATTGATGGCAGAAGGAAAAGAGGGTATCAGAGGATGAGATGGCTGGATGGCATCACCCGATGCAATGGACATGAACTTAGGCAAACTTCGGGAGATGGTGAAGGACAGGGAGGCCTGGTGTGCTGCAGTCCATGGGGTTGCAAAGAGTCAGACATGACTGGGCAACTGAATAAGGCTGATATTAAAGAAACGTATCTGTAATGATTACTAGGTTTGTGCTTCTAAATAAGAGATCCAGAGATAATATAAGATTTATATCTTTAAATTGTGTCTCAAATATTTATTGTCTCCATTCCCTCTATAATATGATTGGTAAGTTCTTTGATTCTTTTTTTTCTCTGACAGATGTATAGTTATTTTGGGAAAATAAGAAAAAAACAGCTAATCAAGAAAAAAAATAAAAAGACACATTCAAATCTATCTAAATATGTATATAAAATGCATGCTTTAAAATGAAATAGTATACCTCCTGACTGCTTTTTGAACTGCTTTATTAGATTTACAATATGTAATAGACATCTTTTCATGCAAGTTCATAAAATCTCCCCTGCTTTTCTGCAAGTTGACAGGAATTCTTACAAAGTCAAAAGTGAAAATGAAATCACTAATCTGAAAAATGACAGAACACGAAAGATTCAGGGTAAAAGGTACCTCAAAAAAATGCAACTTTGCGAAGCAGGGGGTTTATGATTATTAACCTCAGCATTCAAGGCATAAGGCAAAATTCATCATGATGGTCATGGTGAGGAGAATCTCCAATAAGAATGCGCAGACTGTACCTCAGCTGAAGCTCCCTAATTTTCCTCCTTAGCTCTCTCATCTCCTCCATGAACCTCCCCATATCATCAGCATCCCCATCTATGATGTCAATGTTATTCACAAGCCCATTGGGCATATCCTCTCTAAAATCCTGGGCAGATGGGTCCCAATCCCCTCTAACATTTTCTTTAGGCTTGAGGACTTCACCACCTCCCGTAGGGCAAGCTTCTTCATTCCGCACTGGAGCCTGCTCCTCTTCTCTCCTTTCCTTGGGGTCCTTTTCCATCTTGAGATTATTTTCCCCGCTTCTTCTTCCTAGGAGATGAAAGGATTGAATACTTTGTAATAACAAGATTCAGAGCTCTGTGAGCAAATGTTTCACCACCTGAGAGACTTCAGTGTGCCTTCCAAGGGGGTGCCTCAGATCCAAAGTAAAGAAAGTGAAAATGAAGTCACTCAGTGGCGTCAGACTCTTTGATACCCCATGGACTGTAGCCTACCAGGCTCCTCCATCCACGGTATTTTCCAGGCAAGAGTACTGGAGTGGGCTGCCGTTTCCTTCTCCAGCCCCAGATCCAGCCCTGCCCCAAAGCCCATCATTTTCCCTGAAAATCCTTCCCCACTCCACTCCTGGCTCCCAGTGGGTGGTGGGCTGGACCATGGCCGAAAGACCAGGCCTTAGCCTCCAGGGGTCCTTACAAGTCATCCAGGGGCACCCAGAGCTTGCCCTTCTACTCCCTGCTTCCATCACCAGCCACAGGCCCATAATCTCGGCCAGGTTTCTTTTGCACTTAGCCCATAATTTTGGCCAGGTTTCTCTTGCAGTTAGTCAGGCAGGGAGGGCTGGAATTCCCCCCCCCCATTCTGCCCTGTGCACCCCTACAATAGAGTCCGAGGCACCTCCCATACCTGCAGGGATCCGAAGCAGTCTTCCTCTCTCAGCCTTGAAATCTGCTGCACCAATGAACCTAAAGACCTACAGGCAGAAATACGACAATAGTCAGCACTGATCACTTTGATTAAAGGACCAGCGTGGGGCGGGGCGGGGGGGGAGTCGCCAGCGGTCTAGTGGGTTTAGGACTCCGCCAGAAATGTGTTGCTGCCATGCCTTTCTCCTCTATCCCGTCTCACAGCTTTTACTCCTGCCCTGTGACCCTGTCTTCCAGAAACAGACATTCTAATCAAAGCTGATTATTTCCAAACCTCTTCTTTAGGCCCCTCATCTCCACTGTCTGGTCCTTCCCCGTCATCTAATTACCGTTTCTTGCAAGCAAAGGGACAACTTGCGAGGCGGGGATAGTCCGAAGAGCTTGCTGGGTGGCTACGTGGTTCATTTATAAATAATTTCAATGTACATATCTGCCAGGACCTTTCGAGGACCAGTGGACTTTCTGGTGCTCATCCTTTTTCCATGCATCAGATGGACGAGTGGCGAAGAGGTAACGTGGGCATAGCAAACCTGTCCCCGCTGAGGCGTCAGCGCTTTGTCAGGCTTACTCTAGCGTCCGCAGGCAGCGCCCACACTCACACCGACCTGCAGCGACCAGAAACTGTGTCCTGCTCCCGGGCTATGTTCAGAAGTTCGAAGCACATGCAATCAATTGCCTCTTCCATAGAAGGGACGTGCTTCCCACATCTAATCCCTGTCTCTATCCTCCGCAGCAGCCGCCCGGTCCCCTCCCCAACTCCTTCGAGTTCCCACAGCCACCATTTCCGGCTCCAAAATGGAAGGAAGGTGAGGAAACACCGGGAACGGAGGCATAGAGCCGCTGCAGAGTCTGCCACCCCCAATCCAGGGTCGCCAGTTGCACGCCCCTCCCGGCGCGCTGCAGTAATCAGGTCGTTTCCTCGCAGTCTCCTTTCCTGGTCCTTCTCTTCCAGACATTGCCCAATCGCCCAACTCTTAGGAAATACTATCTCGTACCCATTCTTCAACCCTTGGCGCTTCTTGAATTCCTCCCACCAAGTCCTCCATTTCTTGCACCAAACGTGAAGTCATCGGAGAAGCAGTACAGAGAATCCAGTCCTGGACTCGCTCTGGTCTCAACCCTCAGGCCCCCGCTCCCCTCCCTACTCAGCGCCCTCCAACCTGCCGAGGATCGCGGTCAGCTTCCACGACTTCCTCCTTTCTGGGTACAGTTCGCCCACCTTAAGGCAACAGCGAGCCGTAGCACAGCCACAAAGAACTGCGGACTGCAACTGGAAGGAGAGACCAGTGTAAGCGCGGGCTCTAGGTCTGCGTCCCTGTGAGCTCACATCCCCAATTAAGGTTCCTACCTGCGGTGCTGGAGAGGGCTGGGGGCGAGGCGGGAGTAGGGGCGCGGCCACCGTTCGCCTCATCCCCACTTTCTCCCCAGCTATACCACTGGGTACTGCACATACGTTATTTATTTATTTGTTTATCTATCTATTCATTTTCCTATTTCACATCTTCGACACCAAACAGATCATAATATTTTGTCCTTTGTGTTTGCTTTTTTCCTGATTTCTGCTGGAGCTTTTAAAGAATTGCTTCTGCCTCTTCTGTACTATTAATTGCCCACTTCTGTCCCTTCCACTCTGTAGCAAGTAAAGCCTAGAATTTCCCCTATCAGTCTTGTTGGTTTTGTCCCAGGCTGGAACGGGGACAGGGTGTGTTGGGGGGTGGGGTGCGAGACTAGAAAGTCTGGAAAATAGGTAGGAGGTAACATTAAAAAAAAACCTTTCACCCTAATTATTTCCCTTTCTGTTTATTTTTTGAAGAGGTGGGTGATTATTATTGTTCTATTTCCCATCAGCATACATTCATGTTTTGGTTGTTGTAATTAGACAATACAGTTATTTTCAGTTGAAAACTAAGATTAACGTTGCAAAACCTTGCCATTCTGTTTCTGCTGTTGAATCAGCCTACAAATATAGTCTCTCTGGATAGCACCCAACACCCCCTTTAAAGGACTCTGAAATATAAACCCAAGCTGCTGGTTTCACTTGAGAAGGGCCTCTGTGCAGTCCTTTTATAAGATGAAGCATTGAGTCTAATGGAATCTTGGTGGATTTTCAGATCTTGAGAATCTGTGACAAATTAATGAGCTCCTCTAAATTATATTAGTGAAACTTCACTTGACAAAAAGACACTTGCATTACCTCTAAAACAGAGAAGGTCTTCCCACAATTCAAAACAGTAATTTGAGAAAGTTAAGCTGACAGGTAAAAAGAGTTTTGAAGGTACAATATTAAAACAATATCATACCAGAATAGATATAGGACAAATTAGACAGAAGAGAAAGTCAATTTTCAAACCTGAATATATTTTCAAACCTGGAGAAATATTAATTACCTGATTGAAACCGTTTGAATCAATAGGGAAATAATAGATTACTGAAAAAATGGTTCTGGGATAATTGATTAGCTATTTGAAAAAAAATGAAGTATGTTATTCATTTTATACACTTAAATAGACATTAAATATTTAGATAAAAGACACATCATTGAAATAGTATATAACAAAAGTTACTTTGTATAAATTTTAGGATGAACATATTTTTAGTATACCACCAGAGACAGACATAGCTGAAAAGCAAATGGTCAAGTCCTGCTGGGGACCCTCTAAATCTAGGGAACCATGTAGGATGCTCCTCAGAATTATCCCAATTACACATGGGAAACTGGAATATTTATCCATGGATGTGGGTCCTTTATTGGTGGACATTACCCTGGGAATGTTAAAATCTCTGGCACATATAGATTGTCCCAAGCCTGACCTGAGCAAGCGCCCAAGGTGCCAAAACATGCTCTCAGTAAAATTTAGGGATAGAGATAGGATAGGGCTTCCCTGGTGGCTCAGATGGCAAAGAATCTTCCTGCAATGTGGAAGACCTGGATTTGATCCCTGGGTTGGGAAGATGCCCTAGAGGAGGGCATGGCAACCAACTCCAGTATACTTGCCTGGAGAATCTTATGGACAGAGGAGCCTGGTGGGCTACAGTCCATGGGGTCTCAAAGAGTCGGACACGACTGAGTGACTAAGCATAGCACACACAGAGATAGGATAAAGTGGAAGGACAATATCATCTTTATCCTTGCCTCAGAATTATACAATTCACATTTTACTCTAAATCAATCCAAATATATACCTTCAAAATAAAGATAATACATATACATCTATTCCCATGTTTATGGCTATTGGACTGTTTGCAGTTTTCATTATGAGACACAATATCAGTTGAACTTTTTTGTATATAATTTTTCGATACTAATATGAAAGTTTTAAATTCCTAGAATGGTTGTTGCTATATATGACTATGGATGCTTTTAACTGTCATAGAAATTGCCCTTGAAAAATATTGCCCCAATTTGGCATCTATAATGTATGAGCATTCCTATTTTATGAGTTCACTAACATTGACTTACTGTAGCTTTAAAATTTTATTTTATTTTTGTTTCATTTTGTCTTCTTTCATTTATTCTTTAAAAAACTGTAACAGTCATCAGGTCAAGATATGGGGCTGAGGAATTGGCTAGTTCCTGAGGGACTGTGTTAGGCTCAGGTACAAACAGAGGTGTTGTTCTTCCCTGAAAGAAAACCAGGAGAGAAAGAAAAAAATCAGAGTAATCCTTTAAGCAAGAAATACTTTATATGTTATCTGCCTTATCAGCTCTTCACACTATCAATGATTATTCCTGTTATTTACATGAGATAATAGCAGTTTGTTGCTGTTGTTGTTTTAGTCACTAAGTCATGTCCAGCTCTTTGCGATCCCATGGACTGTAGCCCACCAGGCTCCTCTGTCCATGGGATTCTCCAGGCAAGAACACCGGAGTAGGTTGCCATCTCCTTCTCTAAGGGATCTTCCCGAGCCAGGGCTTGAATCCGTATCTCCTGCATTGGCAGGTGGATTCTTTACCACTGAGCCACCTGGGAAGCCCAATACAGCAGTTAGGAAAGATGGTGAAATGAATCAGGGAAGCAGCCTTGTAAATGCTTGTGCAATATTTAAAACTGGAATTACTCTACTGCTTTTCTAATCTGGGTAATTGATGATGGCTAGGATATTGCTCAGTTTCTGCTACAATGATCTGTATTGCTTTAAAATAAAAAAATTAACAAAAAAATTTAAACACCTGTTGTTTGGAAAAATAAGTAACAACTGACTGAAAATCTAAAATATCTGCAAACAATGTAGGGTTCACATCAATAGTTCATAAAGCATGCTTACTATTAAACAGGAAGAGATGGGCAGATGATATGAACAGGGTATCCACCTAAAGAATAATCAATATTCATACCCAATCAATATCTGAAAGTATTCCAAAACACATTAGCTAATGAAATGAAAATTAAAATCCTGAGAATATGGGTGAGATTGCAGTATAGAAAAAGAATATGAGAATGTGAATACATATTTGTGTATATGTATATACAAATTAATATATCATTTTCAGAGAACCACAAATTCATCTGGAGGGCATGCACCATCCTACTGACAATGGACAAGTTTACGTCAAGGATGGAAATTAGGCAAATGGAGGATACAGGATAATTTTATAAATATACATTTCTACATTGCTTGATATAATACAATTAAGAAAATAGAGATAAAATTCAAAACAAGACAATACTTTAAAGAAATGTACTCATGATGTTATTGCTTTGGAAAGATTTTGGAAGTAAATTTTATGGGAAAAGGAATGAATTAACAAATTCATTTGAAAACAGGGGTTTATGTGTGATTATCTATTTGTGTCTGTTTCTATGGTGGAGATTTATCCATAAATCTGTGTGTGTGTGTGTGTGCATGTGTGCACATTTGTGTGTTTATGTTTCTGTGTCTTAAACTCTTTCACCTCAAATATTGACATGCTCATATAATGGAGCTTTCTCATCAGTGTTGTATTTCATGTCTGGAGTTTAAATATCAAACATCTTAGAAAGTTATGGATTTAGAGGGACTGTTACCAATGAGTGGAAAATTCCAAAAAAAACTCTGTTGATGTAATGAAGCAAGATGGTTCACTCCCACAGCCCTTGCTGGACTCCTGGTCTGAGACTTTCAGAGCTAGTCAGCCCAGACTTTTAGGGCTGACTGGTATATGGGCTCAATTTTCTACATGTTTCCTCCTTCATTTTCTACGTGGTTTTCCCCCAGTGAAAAGGCATATTTAAGAAGAAAAATAACTCTGAACCCCAAATTTCAAATAGTACTTACAGCAGAGTTTCCAATTCTTTTTGAACAAGTGCTGACATGTTAATATCTCTGATGGGATCTCACTCTCAGACAGAAATGGATGCAGAATGAAGGATAAGGCAACTTTTGGAGTGCTTTGATTCTCACTGATCTTCAAGGGCAGGAACAAGAAGTTTCAAATACACTGTTGTTTGGATCTTTGCTGGGTCATGGGTCAAGGTGGGAGCTTTCTGGAATGGCTTTGTCTGTCATCTCTAGAGGAGTGACTCTTCCCGTTTAAGCTTCCTATTATACTCTGTGTCTGAACTGCCACCCTTGAAATGGCATGGAGTTTCTTCTTCTTTTTTTTTATTGTGTTGGTTTTGCCATACAATGACATGAAACGGCCGTGGGTTTACATATGCTCCCCCTCTAGATCCACCCTCCCTCCTCCCTCCCAATTACCTCCCCCGGGTCATCTCGGTGCACCTGCCCCGAGCCTCAACCCTGGGCTTGTGATTGATTTCACATATGATAATTAACATGATTCAATGCCATTCTCCCATATCATCCCACCCTTGCCCTCTTCCACAGAGTCCACGAGTCTGTTCTATACATCTGAGTTCCTTTTGCTGTCTCGCATGCAGGGTTCTCGTAACCATATTTCTAAATTCCATATATATGCGTTAGTATACTGTATTTTTGTTTTTCCTTCTGGCTTACTTCACTGTGGATAATAGGCTCCAGTTCTGTCCACCTGAGTAGAACTGATTCAAATGAATTTTTTTTAATGCTGAGTAATATTCCATTGTGTATATGTACCACAGCTTTCTTATCCATTCGTCAGTTGATGGGCATCTGGGTTGCTTCCATGTCCTGGCTATTGTAAACAATGTGGCAATGAACATTGGGGTACACGTGTCTCTTTCAATTCTGGTTTCCTCGGTGTGTATGCCCAGCAGTGGGATTGCTGGGTCATATGGCAGGTCTAGTTGCAGTTTTTTAAGGAATCTCCACACTGTTTTCCATAGTGGCTGTACTAGTTTGCATTCCCACCAACAGTGTGAGAGGGTTCCCTCTTAATATATCACCTCTTCTTCTAGTTGTGGAGTTTTGCGTGCAGAAAGGTACATAGAAGAACAAATATGAAAACAGAGATCTTAAAGTTCATATTGGAGGAAGTACTCATTCACCACCCACTCTGGATGATGAAACTGACAGAGGTAAAATCCTGCCACATTCCCTGGCTCCCTGCTGAACACTCATGAACCCACGAGTGCAACTTTCTCTTCAGGGCAGGGTTGGACATCCAACCTCAGTTCGGACATCATAGAAAATGATGGAGACGGAGAGACTGCTTACAGTAGGAGTGCAAAATTCCAGAAAATAGTGGATGATACCACTAAGCCAAGATCCCAACTCCTCCTCTCCCTCTCTTGCTGGTCTGAGCCTCTCAGAACTGCAATCCTGAATATGACCACCAGATGGCAGCATCATGCCCATTTTACTTGAATGAAAAGGAGCACATTCAGGGCAGTTCAGTGGCTCAGTCGTTTCCAACTCTTTGCAACCCCCTGGACTGGAACATGCCAGGCTTCCCTGTCCATCACCAACTCCTGGAGCCTACTCAAACTCATGTCCATCGAGTCAGTGATGCCATCCAACCATCTCATTCTCTGTTGTCCCCTTCTCCTCCTGCCTTCAAACTTTCCCAGCATCAGGGTCTTTTCCAATGAGTCAGTTCTTTGCATGAGGTGGCCAAAGTATTGGAGTTTCAGCTTCAGCATCAGTCCTTCCAATGAATATTCAGAACATTAGCTCCTCGGTGTTTCCAATAGTCATGTATAGATGTGAGAGTTGGACTATAAAGAAAGCTGAGTGCCAAAGGATTGATGCTTTTGAATTGTGGTGTTGGAGAAGACTCTTAAGAGTCCCTTGGACTTCAAGCAGATCCAACCAGTAAATCCTCAAGGAAATCAGTCCTGAATATTCTTTGGAAGGACTGATTCTGAAGCTGAAACTCCAATCCTTTGGCCACCTGATGCGAAGAACTGACATTTGAAAAGACCTTGATGCTGGGAAGGATTGAAGGCAGGAGGAAAAGCGGATGACAGAGAATGAGATGGTTGGATGGTGTCACCGACTCAATGGACA
>ML661929.1:0-12295 GCA_007570785.1 Antilocapra americana
TGTTTTCCTAAACAAAAAATGTAATGTGGAGTGAAGTTAACTAGGTTCTCATCTCTCCTTCTGTATCTAATCTATTACTGTATGTTGTTCTGGTTAAAAGTTTGGAAGATCATCTCAGCTCTTACAGAGTTGGAAATGGGAGGAGTATTTTTGGACAACTGTGGATATTCTTCCTTGATAGTATACCAAAACTTGACAAGTAGTGAAGTTAATTGCATTGTAGAATATGAAATTATGTCAGTAAACTTTTCATATGTTAAAACCCATTGATTTATCATAATTTTAAGCTATTTGGGAGTGAATTTTACAGTGATTGGTCATTTGGAAATGGTGGTTCACTGAGTTACATAGATCTTCCAAGTATTTACACATTTGTTAAATAATTAGCCACAGAAAATCACATTTGTTAAAATCACCAGTGATTTCACCAGTACCTTAAGTATTGGGATGCTGTCAAGCTTACAGTAGTAGATAAAAGTTTTCCAAAATTCACATTTTATTATTAGCAACAAATACTGTCAGTTACTTTTCCTTAAAGTGATAGGCATACTTTCTTCATTTTCAATAAAATGTCTGTGAAATACTGATGTTTGTGTAATGATAATTTGTCAGTCATTCTTCAAATAAATGTGTTTTGTGAAAAAGTATCCATCTCAGATAATCACGTGCTTTTCCTAGAGAAAAACCACTGCGTTTTGGTTTGCACAGAAGTGCTTTCTTTGTGTGTGAACTTGGGGGAAGTCCCCAAGACACCATCTGCAGAGTTCCAGGTCCTCACCCCCCACTCATTCAGGAGTTAATTGCATGTCTGGGGGTTCCCAAGGCTACCTTCAGGTTTAGTGATTTGCTGGAAGGACTTACAGAATACACTGAAAGCTTAGTCACGCTTACAGGTTACTGCAGTAAAAGGAAACCTTGAAATCAGCCCAGGGAAGAGAGAGCGTGGGACAAAATCCAGAGTTCCAAACAGGGAGCTTCCAGCTGTCCTGTCCTGGTGGAGTGTGGACAGTGCTGGCCCTCCCCAGCAACAGCGAGGACAGCGTGCCAGCCAAGGAAGCTCACCTGAGCCTTGGGGTCCAGGGTCTTCATGGGGCTTTGTCGTGTAGACGTAGTCAGCCCACCGATAACTGGGGTTGAGCTGCCCAGATCCCTCACCCCGCTGCTCTGGGCATCAAGTACTCTTGGAACACGTTGAATCCTTAGCAGTGTTGTGAAGGAAATGCTGTTTGTTTTCTTCCCTTTACCGATGAGAAACCTCAAGCCCAGAGATCTAGTGGGTCAGGTTCCGAAGTTCCAGTTATCTACTCTTAATGGTTCTAAATTGCTTCTTTTTTTTTTAACTTGTGATTTATTTTTGGCTGTGCTGGGTCTCTGTTGCAGAGCACAGGCCTTGAGGCAAGCAGGCTCAGTAACTGTGGGCTTAGCTGCTCCGTGGCATGTGGGGTCTTCCCAGACCTGGGGTCGAACCCACCACTGGACAACCAGGGAAGTCTGTTCATTGCTTCTGAAAACCCCTTGCTCTGATCTACACGCCAGAGAGCAAACTCATAAAGGTGACATCCGGGATCTTTTGCCGCCTGACTTCTGTCCTTTAGGACTTGATTATGTCCTGCCTGTTTTGTGCCACAAGCTCTAGCATTTCAGGTCTTCTTACAGTTTGCCTACACACAGCTGTTCATAACCTTCTCCTCTTGGCTGATGTTGCATCTGCCAGGTACACCTGCCTTTGTGCCCTGTTCACAGATTCAAGTACTTGGAGCTTCTCAGGGAGGTTTTCTCCATTGTCCCTTCCCTTCCCATCCCCTCTACCAGATAAGGAGCTCACGGTATAATGGACAGAGGATTAAGCTGATACCTGTATAACAAGTGTGGTAGGCATAGTAAGAAAGATAATTTTAGCCAGTAGGGAAGGTAAACACTTTGCAATTAGTTTGATTCTGTGTCCCAAACTATTCCATCAGCTTCTTTGAAGGCAGGGACTAATTTTATACCAACAGTACTTGGTACATAAAAAATTAAATATATTTTGGGTAAATGAACACAACTTTTCTTCTAAATTATGTTTTCTATTTCATAGTTTTCTCCAAATCCTGAAAATGCTGAAAAGTCTCTTACAGACTCTTGATAAATTGATAAATTGTATAAACGTTGATTTGTAGGGTTATGTATGTGTGTGTATGTATGTTGGATTTTATATTTTTAGATAATGAGTTTTCCTTCTCTCTTTCCTTCCTCCCTTCTGCAAGCTCCTTGCCCGACTGGAAGGTAGAAGTTCCTTGAAAGAAATAGAACCACATCTGTTTGCTGATGAAGAGTCACCTGTGCATGGTAAAAACACAGTCTCAAGCCAAAATACAGTGTCATAAATTAAGTTTTAGAAAACAAGTTTTCCCCCACATGTATCCTTATATGGGTTTCCCTGGTGGCTCAGATGGTAAAGAACCTGCCTGCAATGTGGGAGATCCAGGCTCGACCCCTGGATTGGTAAGATCCCCTGGAGAAGGGAACGGCAATCCACTCCAGTATTCTTGTCTGGGAAAATTCCATAGACAGAGGAGCCTGGCGAGCTGCAGACCATGGGGTTGCAAAGAGTTGGATACAACTAACACACTCACACACACATTCATATATATACACACAGTTCTAGCGAGAAGCTGTTTACAGAGATTAAACGTGAAATTAAAAACGGAGACAGAGATGATGGCACTTTTTAGCCTTCGTTGTCTGCAGATGAGATGGAGCCTGGTTTACCTTCAGTAAGTCTTCAGTGTAAACAACCTCTTTTATCCGAGCACAATATTTGTGGGAGTTTGTTACCTATTTTTTGTCCTTTACAAGTTTGAGGATCACAGGAAGTCCTTAGGTACTTGGTAGTTCTGTGGATATTTTTACAGTAGGGAAAATGATACCCACTTGTTCTATTAACACTTCTCCACTAGGGAAAACTTAAAAAAGAAGGTGGTGTGCTTAGATGTGTGTGTGTGTGTGTGTGTGTGTGTGTTTCTTTTCCAGTGTAATAGCTTTAAAGAGATATAATTCACCCAGTTAAGTGTACAGTTTGCACTTATGCATCTGCTGGCACAGTCGATTCTAGAACTGTGAAGAAGTCGTTTTCTTCACCCCCAAAAGAAACCCGTGCCTGTCGGTAGTTGCTCCTCAGTCCCTCTTACACTCCTTAGCTCTAGGCACCTGTTAGTCTTCTTTCTGCATCAGCGATGTGCCTTTTCTGGACATTTCACGTCATCGGAGCGGTCTGGGATGTGGTCTTCTGTCGCTGACGTCTACCTGGCTTCACATGTTCAAGATTTATCACACTGTAGCACTCATCGAAAGTTTGTTTCTTTTTATTGAGGAATGTTCTGTCCTATCCATTCACCAGTTGATGGCCATTTGGGTGGTTTCTACTTCTTGGTGGTTAAGAATGACACTGCTATGATCATCTGGTGTACAAGTTTTTCCCTGAAGAAATATTTTCAGTTTTCTTGGGTAATACCTACGAGAGGAGCAGCCGGGTTGTTTGGTAGCTCTGTTTAACCGTTGGCAAAATTGCCAGGCTGTTGTCTAAAGCACCTGGTGGGAAACCCACCCTTTACCTGCCACCATAGTGAAGTGTGTGCTGGTTCCACTTGCCCAGATCCTGCAAACAGTTATTGTCTGTCTTTTTGATTATAGCCCTCCTAGTGAGAATGAAGTGATACCTCATTGTGATTTTGATTTACATTTCCCTAATGGCTAATGGTGTTAAGCATCTCTACATGTGCTTTTTGGCAATTTGTGTGTGTAATTTGGGAAAATATCAGATCTTTTGCCTATTTATAAAATTGGGTTGTCTTTTTATTATTGAGGTATAAGAGTCCTTTATATATTCTAGCTACAAGGCTTTATTAAGTATGTGATTTGCAGATATTTTCTCCTATTTTGTAGTTTCTTTTCTCCATTGAGGCACAAAGTTACTAATTTTGATGAAGTCCACCAGTTTATCCAGTTTTTCTTGCTCTTGTCTTTAATATCAAAGCTAAGAAGCCATTGCCTAATCCAATGAAAAGATTGAAAGGATTTAGGGCTTTTGATATTATTGTAACTAATTTCTGTTTTCATTATTTTCTGATCAGAGAACATACTTCTGTGATTTCAGTCTGTTTAAATTTATTGAGATGTGTTTTCTGGCCAAACATATGGTCCATCCTGGAGAGTGTCCCATGTGTGCTTGAGAGTAATGTGTATTCTGCTGTAGTTGGGCCAAGTGTTTTATTGATGTCTCTTAGTTCTAGTTGGCTTTTAGTGTTGTCCAAGTATTCTTTTCCTTGCAGATCTTCTGTCTAGTTGTCTGTTCATTATTGCAAGTTGGATATTTTAGTCTTTTAGTCTCCAACTATTGGTGAATTGTCTTTTTCCCTTTAGGTCTGTCAGTTTTTGTGGGTTTCATGTAGTGTTGGGCACATGCATGTATATTATCATTATTATAGCTTATCAGTGAGTTGACTTATTAACTCATTATAAAATGTTCCTCTTGGTCATCTCACACCCTGTAAAATGGCTACTGTCAAACTCACATGTGTTGGTGAGGTGGTGAGCAGATTCGTACCATTGTGTGCTGTTGATGGGATCATAAAATGGTGCAGCCATTATGGAAAGGTCAAAAATAGAACTACCGTTGTATTTCTGGGCATACAGTCAAGAAGAATCGAAAGCAGGGTATCGAATAGATACTTGCTTGCATACCTGCATTCATAGCAGCACTATTCACAGTAGCTGCTCAAAGATGAAAGCAACCCAAGTACTCCTCAACTCCTGGACAGAAAAAAACGTGGTCCCTAATAGAATGGAATATTGTTCAGCCTTCAAAAGGAAGGCAATTCTGACACGTGCTGTGACGTGGATGAATCTTGAGGACATGCGTGGTGAGATAAGCCAGTCACAGAAAGAAGAATACTTTCTGAAGTAGTCAGATCCATAGAAACAGAAAGTGGAATGGTGGTTTCCAGGGGCTGGGGAGAGAAGAGAATTGTTGTTTACTGGGTACAGATTTTCAGTTTTGTGAGGTGATAAAGCTCTGGAGATCTGCTTCACAGCAGTGTGAATGTACTTAACACTACTGAACTGCATGGTTAGATGGTAAATTTTATGTCTTTCACCACAATTTTAAAAAAATGTCCTTTGTCTCTACTGACAGTTTTTTGTCTTAACGTCTGTTTTGTCTGATAATAGGCTAGCCACGCTGGTCTCTCTTGGTTACGTTTGCATAGTATTCCTCCTTCTGTCCTTTTACTGTCAACCTTGTGACTTGGGGTGTGAAGTATGCCCGTTGTAGACAACCTGTAGTTGGCTCATGTGTTTTAATTCTGTTTTGTCAGCCTCTGCCTTTTGTTTGGACGGTTTAATCCGTTTATTACTGCTAGTTAAGATAGGGTTTATGGCTGCCATTCTGCTATCTGTTCTCTATGTGTCTTGTGCCTCTTTTGTTCCTTTGTTCACCATTTACTGTCTTCTTTTGTGTTAAATGGGCTTCAGTGGTGGCTCACGTGGTAAAGAATCTGCCTGCAGTGCAGGAGACCTGGATTCGATCCCTGGGTCTGGAAGATCCCTTGAAGAAGAGAATGGCAACCCACTCCAGTATTCTTGCCTGGTGAGTTCCATGTTCAGAGGAGCCTGGAGGGCTACCATCCATGGGGTCGCAAACAGTGGACACAAAAAAAATAAAAAAGAGTTGGACCCCACTGAGTGACTAACACTTTGACTTTGTCTTAAATAGATTTTTCTAGTGTATCATTTTAATTCCTTGTCATTATTTTTACCTTTTTTTGAGTTAGTTACCTTGTGATCGCCCTGAGGATTACAATTAACATCTTAATTTATAACAGTCTAGTTTGGATTACATACCATCTTAATTTCTATATTCTTTACAAAAATCTTTGCTATCATATAGCTTCATTCCTGTCCCCTTCCTCTTGCTGTTATAAATTATGTATTTATACAGTATATGCCCTTCACGCTTAAAATTTTGCTTAGTTAAAATCATTAAAATTACTTAATGCATTTGTTTCTTAAATCAGATGAAAAAATAATGACAGATATAAAACACACGTAACTCTTACATTTACCTGTATAGTTGTATTTACCTGTGTTCTTTTTTGCTCTTTTGGAATTAAGTTACTGCCTACTGCTATCCTGTCGTGTTTCCTGAAAGACCCCTTTTAGTACTTCCCATAGAGCATATGTGTTAGTCAAAAAAATTCTTAACTGTCAATAGTAAGTGACAAATTTTGATCAAACATATTAGACAAAGGATTCAACTATCTTTTTATTCTATCAGAAAGGATATTATTACATTGACCCTTATGGAACTGACATTAAAACATGGATTCGAAGCACAGCTTATACCTTTGAATGTTATGTTTATTGAAACTTTAAAAAACACCATTATGTTCAGTCACTAACAAAAAAATTTACTTAAAATTGTGATAGATCTTAGAGCTATAAAACTGGTTAGATGAAAAAAATATCTGGTTAGATGAATACTCATTGGAGCAACAGCAGGCATAAGACTAGGATTACAAGAGTTATTTATCAACAACAGCACTTTAACAAAAAGTGTTACAGGGAAGTTCATTTTGAAGCAGTAAGAGATTGAGGGGTTATAAGCATCTCCAATGCTGTTGTGAAATATTTTTAATGTTTTTTTGGATAGTGGTTATTCAGTACCATATGCAGACTCATTCTTTCTTCAGCTCTATAGTGATTGCTTTGCAACTTCAGCATATTTGTTATATGATCAGTAGGTCAGTAGGAAAGAAAGTGCTTAGTCGCTCAGTCATGTCGGACTCTTCGAGACCCCATGGACTGTAGCCCATCAGGCTCCTTTGTCCATGCAATTCTCCAGGCAAGAATATTGGAGAGGGTTGCCATGCCCTCCCCCATGGGGTCTTCCCAACCCAGAAATCAAACCCAGGTCTCCTGCATTGCAGGTAGATTCTTTACTGTCTGGGCCACCAAGGAAGTAAGTTGGTATCTAGAGGATGTATTTTTTGGCTTTTCTTTCTTTTGCTTATTTTGAAGGCTATTTAGATTCATAAACTCACTCTGACAATCTGTTGCCCAAACCCCTTACAGCAGTCTATTTGTGATAGTAACTAACAAGGCCAAACCATCCAGATTTTCTAATTTAGTTTAACTTGTCAACTGTCAAACTGTAGAGGTGATTTTTTTTTTTTAACTACCAGTTGTCATACTCAGTACTTTGACTGGACTAAGGCAAGGTTTCTCTTAACAGCTCACAGAAACTTATGAGATAGTGTTTCAGATGCAGTTAAAAGGACCATGTCTCCCTATAGAACATTATGTTTGAATATTATTTTTGATCTTATGTTTAGGTAGTAATTGTTTATAAAAATCAATGAAATTCAGTTCATCATTAAATAAACATATTTGTAGAGAATCTAGTTCAAGAAGTTAATGATAGTATTCATCTTTACTTTCCAAGTTGGCAGATTTTACTTACCCGGTTGTTAGAAATGCCCTTTTCCCCCCGACTTTTCTGCTACTAATCTGTGAATGGGGAAGAGTGCCTCTGCTCACCTAATAGTCTCTTAGACAGCCTTAAACTTTGCCTCAGTTTAATTCATGCTGAACCAGGGCTCTGAAGAACCCATATTCACACCACACCAGCTGCTCCTCAGTTAGTGCATGGCTTTGGAAAGCCTTGCTAGATCTTGTAGGAGAGTGCTCTCAAAGCCTTCCTCCTCTGAACTACACTGGAAAATGTTTATGAGCACCACTCCTCTGTCCAAGAAAATACTTAGCAAAGTTTTCATTTTCTCTCTGTTCTGAGAACTCCAGAAAATATCCGGAGAGGTCTCACAGATAACCTCTCACCAATATCATGGGTTTCTAGCTCCCTGTGGCGCTCTTGCTTCAGAATATGTTACATTTCTCTTACCTTATCATCATTTGACTCTCCAGCCACATGAAATTGCTGCTGAATTTTTACTCTCTAAATGAGCCTAAACCATTGTTATGTTTCTGGTTCCTCATGACAGTGACTGCTCCCTGTGGTGCTGTTTCAGACAGTATCTCGGTTTTGAAAGTTTATTCATAAACTGATGTTTATGTTAAGGGTGCTTCTGCGGAATATACATTTACTGCTGTCAGGTTACTATCCAGGACAGTTCAGTGATCTGTTCCTTACCTCTCCCCTGCCATTTTTTAATTTTTATAACTTTTCTGCTGCGTTTACTATTACTTAGTACTGTTTCTGTTAAATGTCTGTCTTCATGCTGACTTCTCTAACTGTGGATGTGTCCTGAGGACTGAATTTTGGCCCTCTGTCTTAGTTTTAGGCTCACTCCCACCCCCCTAAGGAGTTTTCTGTTTCTGTGTGGCTTATTCCTAAATTGCTCGCTTCAACCTCTTATTACTGTCATGAATCTTGAATCCTAGTGGCCGTAGGATATATTTATTTGTGACATCTAGAGCTACATCTTAATGTACCATTTTGAAAGCTAAATTCTTGTTAGAATGTTTATGTGATATGTGGATTAAAAATCTCTTCTCTGTTTGGTTTCTTTTTCTTTATATGGTACTTCCAAGCCTGTCTTTGAGAACTTTTAAATCACTACACTAGGTTTCCCTTTACCTCCTGAGTAAGTGAAGGAGGCCGAAGACTTGATAGAAATGAAGCATCACCACACTTGGGCCCAGGGGCAGCTGGCGGGGGCCGAACCAGCCCTGGACCGTTGGTTCCTGTCCTGGCTTATCTCTGGTGTTGGCTGCGCGTTCCACGCCTTGGTCAGTGGCCTTCACACCTGCCCACTCTGCTAACCAAAGCTGCACCCCACCTGTGCCTCCCTACCACAGCTGCTCCTTTCAAAATGCTGTGTTCCAAAACTGACTTTCTGCATGGAATGAGGACTTATATTTTCATTTTTTAGATTTCTTGCAAGATGTTCTTAAGAAGAAAAGAATCTGATGAAATGCATTCAAAAGATACTGTACTTTGCACTAAGGATAGAGTATTCAAGTCCCCACCCTAAAGTGGTGAACAAGAAATCTATCAAGTAAATCGTCAGAAATGACATAGCATGTAAATGTAATGGTGACTGATGATAACGGTTGCTTTTCCTGCTCAGGGTGTTGTTATTAGGATTCCCTTTTCCAGGTGGAAAGCCCTGTGGAGGCGCTGATGGCTGCTCCTCAGCCTCCTGGGCCGACTTCCTGGGAAAAGAGAGGTGCATGAGTTCCGGCTGCTTGTTTACCTCCCTCCCCCGCCCCCGCATCCTCACAGCCACTCTGCCCTTAACCTGCTAAGCTGTTTTCAGCTTTCCTTCCCTATCATTAATATTGATTCAATGTTAGTGTTCCTTTATCTGGTGATGTAGTTTATTCTCTTTCTGTAATATAGGGTGATAAAAGAGTGGGCATGGGGAGGATTTCCATTTAGTTCTTCCTTAGCTCTATGGTAGGAGGGAGTAACCTGAACTTGTGGGTTGAATATAACTGAGTATAATTTTAGTCACTATAAGAGCATCATGAACAATTGTTAATGTGAAGATAATTTTACTCCCTGAGGCTGAGATCTTGGGAATGGGGGTGGGGGGAATCTTTTTAATTAAAAATTTGAATTGCAAATTGTATATAAGATTACAGTGAAAATTGGCTGAAGTTTTATACTACTTAAATACGGTATGGTGGCAGATTGCTAGATTTCTTACAGATTATTTGTGAGTGTTCCAACATACAATGGTTTGTTAGTAATAACAGGAAATAAAGGAACCGGACTCTCAGACAGACCCTGTAGTTGGTTCAGAGCCTAAGAGCCTGCCTTTTTAACATGGTGTTTCCAGTTACACAGTTCAGCCATAAAGTGAATGGCAAATAAACAAGAGATGGAAAGCCCCTGTTTTGAGTGGATTTTGAAAAAGTCTGGCAGCAGGACAGTTTCCACAGGTATTTTATTTGTCCTGTCCTCAATAAACGAGAGTTACTCGAACCTGCAGAGAAAGAGATTTGAGTCTTCAGAGTAGTTGACCCTGACTTATAAAGCTCGGAAAGTAGCTCACAACGCAGGTGTCATTTCAACCAAACAGTGTTGAGCGGCATTTGTACAGCAGAGTAGCTAAAGGCAGTGTGGGGGCGTGCTGGCTGTTCTCTCCCGGGCATGTGGTTGGCACGCGGAGCCTGGGGGCTCTGGGCCCTGCTGCCTGTGTGTGTCACACTGCACAGTCAAGAGCCGTTCCACCCAGAATGCCAGCTGCTTTGGGGAGCCCTTGTTAGGGATCGTTTCAGCTGTACGAAGCGGAAGTCCAGCCCCATGACTTAGGTTCCTCGTGTTGGTGTGGAGGCAGGCCGTGCACGGCTGGTGTGCAGGGTTCCACGTCTTGGGCACCTCCCGCTCCATCCTCTTTGGGGCGCCCCCTGCAATGTGTACCTGTCATCCTCGTCCTCGCTGTTTCCAGACAGCTGTCGCCTCCGGGAAGGGAGCGACAGAGCAGAAGTGGCGCCCGTGTCAGGACAGCACGACTGGGAGACCCCAGCAGACGTCCCCGGTGGCTGCAGCTTGACACCTGGCGGCCTCTCTGCAGGGAAGACTGCGGAAGTTGCTTTAAATCTGGGCACGTCGCTTTTCCCCCGGAGTGGGGCTCTGCACTTAAGGGAAAGGAGAGGTCGTATCCGGGCAGTTAACGCCCAAAGGTGCCATGCTCCGGTAGGCAGTGTCTGTCTAGGAGACGCTGGTCTGAGGCACTTTATTCGCAACTCTGTGAGAGCTCTTGTGACTGTGGGAGACGCCCACCCCCAAGAGATGCCCGTAGGCCCATTGCAACCGTCTCACTTTGTCAGATTTTCTTGGTGCTAATTAACAGCCAACACCTTTTTCAGAAGTGAAATGTAATGGTTTTCATTTAATTTCTTTATTTGTGTTTGCATATATGAATTCCTTTTGGCAAATGGGTTAAGAATTTCTTTTAAAAGAGAAAAATTTCCATAAATGTCTTTCTAAACATTTTTGCAGACTTCATTTTGTAGCCTGTCATTATGGTGCTGCTGCATTTTGACTGACATTTTTAAATTTTATACAGGTGATATTCTTGAATTTCATGGTCCAGAAGGAACAGGAAAAACAGAAATGCTTTATCATTTAACAGCATGATGTATACTTCCAAAATCGGAAGGTGGACTGGAAGTAGAAGTGGTGTTTATCGATACAGATCACCACTTTGACACGCTCTGGCTGGTCACAGTCCTTGAGCATAGACTGTCCCAAAGCTCCGAAGAGAGAGTGAAGCGCTGCCTCGGGCGGTTGTTTGTGGTGTACTGCAGTAGTAGCGCCCAGCTGCTCCTCACCCTGTGCTCCCTAGAAACCGTGCTCTGCAGTCACCCCTCCGTCTGCCTTTTGATTTTGGATAGCCTGTCGGCTTTTTATTGGATAGACCGCGTCAACGGAGGAGAAAGTGTTAACTTACAGGAGTCTACACTAAAGAGGGGTTCTCAGCTCTTAGAGAAGCTGGTAAACGAGTATCGGTTGGTTCTCTGTGCAGCAACACGAAGTATAATGCAGAAAGCCTCAAGCCCAGCGGAAGGGCCCTCCTGCGCCTTTAACCACCTGAGTGACGTGGATGTAGACTACAGACCCTATCTCTGTAAGGCGTGGCAGCAGGCCGTGAAGCATAGGGTACTTTTTTCCAAACACAATGATTCTAAAGCTGGTAACCAGTTTTCTTTAGTTTCACGTCATTTAAAAAGTAACAATTTAAAAAAAAACATTTTTTTACTATTGGCGAAAGTGGTGTTGAGTTTTGTTGATGTGTATCATAAAACAGTATTTTGTCAGATCGTATGCAAGTTTTAAAAAGTGTTTAATAGGCTAAAATGACTTGATTCTAGAATTTTAAACTCTAAGGGAATCTAACATAACCATGTTTCTACACAGAATGGATTTCTTAAACTAGAACTTGAGACTGTTCTGTTCCTAGGTATTGAAGATTATTCAGAGTGATAATAATAATAGTTAAACTATGTTAAGTTGTTTTAAAACTAAATAAATAAGATACACACTTCAGTCCAAATAAAATGGAGTTTTCTAACTTTGTGTCACATTTCTGGAACTCAGTTAAATACTTGTTTAGGAAAGTTGAAACGTCTTTCTGATTTTTCATATGTGAAAAAGAACCTGTGAACTTGGAAAATGTTTCTATGGAACTGTTATTTCTGTAAAGGGGATGAAAGCAAGAAGCCTACCCAATCTGCCGTTAACACCCAAGACTATGGAAAGTCTGAGCATTCCGATCTGTTATACTGAATC
>SRVM01019451.1:0-46225 GCA_007570785.1 Antilocapra americana
TGGGGGGATGGTGGGACCGGGGGCTCATCATCGTCAGAAGCCGAGTGTTCTGACTCTTCTTCATCATGATCACTAAGTGGGGGGTTGTGAGCACTGGGCTCAGGGCTTCGAGAGTCTGTCATCTCACGAGGCGGAGGCTGAGTCTGGCTCCTAGTTATTGGGAAGGCTAAGAGCTCTTGGGAGGCAGAGACAGTCAGGTCGGCGAGTTCTTTGGCTACCACCTTAAACTCTCAGATGAAAATCAGGGCTTCTTGGAGGGAAGTTGTTTGGAGAAGGGGAGTTTGGTTGATGGGCGTTGGCTCAGAGTTATGCAGAATAGGAGCTAGAAGGCGGGCTGTGTTGGGAGCGGTGGGCGTAACTGAGTGGGTGGGAAAATATGGCGGTGGCACAAAGGGCGGAAGCGCAGAGCTGTCTAAGATGGTGGCTGAACAGGGTGGTGGCACGGAAACAATAAGCGCGGGCTTGTTTAAAATGGTGGCGGCGGCGAGAGCGGTAGGGGCAGAGGAGGAAGGAGGCCAGTCAGGGCCGTTATAGTGGGCTGCCTCATTTTTTATATCAGCTTGGTCAGCAGAGGCCAGCTGATCGTCTGTGTCTGTGCTGGTTATTCCTTTTAGGTCTTTAAGATCAGGGTATATAGCAGTAGGATTTGGATTTGTCTCAATATTGATAGAAATCGAGGGACAGTTTGAGAGGGCCCGTGACGGGGGGCAAGTAACGGTAGCGGCGCTGGAGTTATTTGGGTGTATGGGGTCGCTTTGTATAAGATCTTGAGTAGAGGGTGCTCTAGAGGGGGGACGGGAGTGGCGGGAAAGGATTTTTTGCCCTTCCTGACAAAGGTGCTGAATGTCCGGGGTATGGCCCTGGTTGGTGAGAATATCTTTTATAAGATTGTAGTAGTTAAAGGTGATGATAGGCACAGTTTGGGGGCCAAAGACACGATAATAGTCATTAAGGCAATCTCCGACACGATTCCACATATGAGTGTCGATAGTACCCTCTTGAGGGAACCAGGGGCAGGTCTTAAAAATAAAATGAAAAAACGAAACTAAATCTTTTTTATGAACCCGAATTCTCCGCACCTTGAGGGATTCTTTAAGCTGGCTAATAAAAATATCATCTTTCGAACATGCTTGTCCCATGATTAATTCGTACCTGACCGAATGCTGCCATCGAGGGGGGGGGGTCTCTCCAGAGTCGTCTCACGAGTGGGCAATTGCAGTGCTCCTTGCTGGGTCTGGTCAAAGGGGATGAAGGTCCATCCAAGTGGTTTTCGGGCTCCACGTTGGGCGCCACTTGCTCCGGCCGCTAGCTGGGCGCAGTCGCTCTGGCCCGCAGAGCAATCAACGGAGGTTCTGAAATCCACCTGAAAACGGATGAAAGGGTTGGGACAAGAGGCGCAAAGAATGGCAGCAAGACAAAGGTTCTGATCAAGCTGCAAAACTTTATTGAGCGCAAGGCAATTATATATGGGGAGGAAGGGAGGGAGGGGAAAAAGGAAGGGGGGAGCTCTGACGGGCATGTAGGGAATACGTGTCTTGTGGGTGATTGGCCTGTCAGGTATACGTTCGCCACATGATCTTTCAGCGCCTTATATGGCAGCAGGCTTGCAGTGCTCTGACCATAATGGCTCTGGCTGATCGCATCAGCCGGCAGGGCCCAAACAGCATTGAATCTGTAGATTGCTTTGTGTAGTATACTCATTCTCACTATATTGATTCTTCCAATCCACGAACACGGCACATTTCTCCATCTGTTTGTGTCTTCTTTGATTACTTTCATCAGTGTTTTATAGTTTTCTATATACAAGTCTTTTGTTTCTTTAGGTAGAAATACTCCTAAGTATTTTATTCTTTTTGTTTCGATGGTGAATGGAATTGTTTCCTTAATTTCTCTTTCTGATTTCTCATTGTTAGTGCATAGGAATCCCAGGGATTTCCGAGTGTTGATTTTGTATCCTGAAAATTTGCTGTATTCACTGACTAGCTCTAGTAATTTTCTAGTAGAGTCTTTAGGGTTTTCAATATAGAGCATCATGTCATGTGCAAACAGAGAGAGTTTTACTTCTTCTTTTCCAATCTGGATTCCTTTAATTTCTTTATCTGCTCTGATTGCTGTGGCCATGACTTCCATAACTATGTTGAAAAGTAGTGGTGAGATTGGGCACCCTTGTCTTGTTCCTGATTTCAGGGGGAATGCTTTCAGTTTTTCACCATTGAGGATAATGTTTGCTGTGGGTTTGTCATATACAGCTTTTATTATGTTGAGTTATGTTCCTTCTATTCCTGCCTTTTGGAGGGTTTTTATCATAAATGGATGTTGAATTTTGTCAAAGGCTTTCTCTGCATCTATTGAGATAATCATGTGATTTTTATTTTTCAATTTGTTAATGTGGTGTATTACATTGATTGATTTGTGAATATTGAAGAATCCTTGCATCCCTGGGATAAAGCCTACTTGATCATGATGTATGATTTTTTAATGTGTTGTTGGATTCTATTTGCTAGAATTTTGTTAAGGATTTTTGCATCTAAGTTCATCAGTGATATTGGCCTGTAGTTTTCTTTTTTGTGGCATCTTTGTTGGGTTTTGGAATTAGGGTGATGGTGGCCTCATAGAATGAGTTTGGAAGTTTACATTCCTCTGCAATTTTCTGGAAGAGTTTGAGTAGAATAGGTGTTAGCTCATCTCTAAATTTTTGGAAGAATTCAGCTGTGAAGCCATCTGGTCCTGGGGTTTTGCTTTTGGAAGATTTCTGATTACGGTTTCAATTTCTGTGCTTGTGATGGGTCAATTAATATTATCTATCTCTTCGTGGTTTAGTCTTGGAAAGTTGTACTTTTCTAGAAATTTTTTCCATTTCATCCAGGTTGTCCAGTTTATTTGCATATAGTTGCTGATAATAGTCTCTTATGATCCTTTGTATTTCTGCGTTTTATGTTGTGATCTCTCCATTAGGTCATTCCACCCCAAAACAAGGAATTTCACCTTTTTCTCAAGCACACAAGGGGCCTTCTCCAGGATAGATCACATCCTGGGCCATAAAACTAGCCTTGATAAATTCAAAAATATTGAAATCATTGAAAGCATCTTTTCTGACCATAATGCAGTGAGATTAGACATCAATTACAGGAGAAAACCTTTCAAAACTTCCAACATATGGAGGGTCAACAACCCACTGCTGAATAACCAACAAATCACAGAAGAAATCAAAAATGAAATTCAGTTATGCATAAAAATGAATGAAAATGAAAACGCAACAGCCCAAAACCTATGGGACACTGTGAAAGCAGTACTAAGGGGAAAGTTCATAGCAATACCAGCTCATCTCAGGAAACAAGAAAAAAGTCAAATAAATAACCTTACTTTACAACTAAAGCACCTAGAAATGAAGAGATGCAGAAGCCCAGGTCTAGTAGAAGGAAATAAATCTTAAAAATAAGGGCAGAAATAAATGCAAAGGAAACAAAAGAGACAACAGAAAAAATCAACCAAGCCAAAAGCTGGTTCTTGGAGAAGACAAATAAAATTGACAAACCATTAGCCAGACTCATCAAGAAACAAAGGGAGTAAAAATAATTCAAGAGAATTAGAAATGAAAACGGCAACTCTCAAGTACCCAGGAAGAGCCACGGAAGATTTCCATGTCACTTCAGGGGAATCAGGCCTCATTTACATTCAGGGGGAAATCTTGGGATGTTTCTCGAGTTGTGGTGGGCAATCTCTTGATTTGTGGTGAGCAGGTTTGGATTCCTCTCAAGTTGCAATGTGGTCTTCTGGGATCCTCTAATGTTGCCTCAGGAAATTCAGGCCCTCCTTTAGATGTGCAAGTGCCATCTCAGGTGACTTCAGCGAGCCACTGAAGTGGAATAGGGCCTCATCTGGTGTTGAGGTGTGAAACTCAGGCATCCTTTCCAGTTTCAACAGGGCCTTCAGAGTTCCTATTGAGTTTCTACAAGACAGTCAGGCCTCATTGCTTTTTGAGGCATGTCAATCCACTTTCCTCTCAAGATGTCAAGACTCCTTTTAGTTCAGATGGGGCATTTAGGCTTTTGCTAGATGTGTTCAACAGGGGAGTCAGACCTCGACTCGTGTAGTTGAGTGTAAACCTGGAGTTTCGTTCTATTTGGCACAGGGGAATCAGGCCTCATCATGAGTTGAGTTCGTTATCTTGTGATTTTTCTCAAGTTATGGTGGGAAGCTTGGGGACCCACTCGAGTCATGACAGGGACTAAATCGAGCCTCTTGTCTTTCACAGGGAAGTCATGTCTCCTTTTGAGTTCTGTGTAGGAGTGCAGGATTTCTCTGGAGCTGCTGCCAGGGAATCATAGGTTCCTCATTTCTATTTCTGGCGGGAGCACTCAGAAATACATGTTTATTTGTGAGAGAGATCTCAGGGTTCCTATCGGGTTTCAAATGGGAATCAGCCCTCAGGTTGAGGCATGGAACTCCTCTTTCCTCTCAAGTTGTAAAAAGATGAGGAGACAGGTCTCCTCTCCAGTTGAGGCAGGGATCTAGGGCTTTATCTAGAGGTACAACAAGGGAGTTAAGCGTCCCTTCGTGTTGTGAGGCAAATACACAGAATTGCAGGAGAATCAGGCCTTATTTCGACTCAAGGACATCTCAATGTCCTTTTAACTTGCGACAGGAACATATGCGTTCCTCATGAATTTCAATAGATAGGAAAGGCCTCCTCTTGAGGTGCGAGGGGAAAGGCAAGGTCCTCTTTAGAAAATGCAGGGGCTAATCTTCCCTCATCTCGCAATAAGGTGGTAAACACTGGACTCTTTCTAGTTGGGGCAAGGAACCCGAGGTTCCTCTGGAATGGCGACGCCTATCTTGGGGATTCTATTGAATTGCATAAAGAGAATCAAGCTTCCCCTTGAGTTTTGAGAGGGAACTTGGGAATGTTCTGAAGGCCCTACATGGGAAAAGGGCCTCACCTCACATTGAAGGGGGAATCTCTTAATTTCTTGAATTATGGTGGGAAAATTATTATTCCTCTCCATCTGCCACTTTGTCCTCAGGGAACCTCTTGTGAAACTTTGATAAGACAAGGTAACTTTCGAGTTTCCAGGAGGAGCCAAGAAACATTGTCAAGTAACTGCAGGAGAACCAGGGCATATATCAGTTTCAGGGGAAATCATTGTATGTTTCTCAAGTTGTGGCCGGCAGTAACTTGAGTTGCAGCAGGCAGTTTTGGATTCATCTCGAGTTGCTACAAAGTCCTTTTGGAGCCTCTTATGTTGTCTCAGGGAAGTCAGGCCCTCCTTTCAACGTGAGAGGCCATCTGGGGCTCTTCTTTAGTCACTGATGTGGAATAGGGCCTCTTTGAGTGTTGAGGTGTGAAACTTAGCATTTCTCTCCAGTTCAACAGGGCAGTCTGTGTTCCTAATGAGTTTCTCAAGGAAAGTCAGCCATCATCTCATTTTGAGGCTTGTAACTACTCTTTCCTCTTGAGGTATCAGGACTCATTTCAGTTCTACAGTGTATTTGAGCTTTTCTAGATGTGTGGAACAAGAGAGTCAGACCTCCTTTCATGAACTTGAGGATGTACCTGGGGTTTCATTCTAGTCGGCACAAGGGGGAAAAGCCTAATCTAGAGTTCAGGGGGTATCTTGTGGTTTTTCTCGAGCTGTGGCGGGAAGCTTGGGGTTCCACTCGAGTCATGACAGGTACCTCACTGAGCCTCAAATCTTGCCTAAGGAAATCAAGTCTGCTTTCAAGTTGACTTTGGGAGTGTGGAATTGCTTTGGAGTCACTGCCAGTACATCATAGGGGCTCATTTCTATTTAAGGTGGGGTAACTCAGGGTTACATCTCCATTTGTGTCAGGGATGATAGGATTCTAATCGATTTTAAACTGGGAGTCAGGCCTTGGTTCATGTTTAGGCATGGAACTCCATTTTCCTCTCAAGTTGTAAAAGAGGCGGCAGTCAGGACTCCTGTCCAGTTAAGGCAGGGAACTGGGGCTTTCTCTAGATGTACAATAAGTTAGTTAGGCCTCCCTTCCTGTTGCAAAGTAAATACACAGATGTGCAGGAGAATCAGGCCTTATCTGGAGTTGAGGGGCATCTCGGTGTCATTTCCACTTGCTGAAGGAACCTCTGAGTTCCTCTTGAGATGCAATATGTAATCAGGAGTCCTCTTGAGATGACATATTGGTTAATCGGACCTAATCTCACAATGAGGTGGGGAACACGAGGCTCTTTTGAGTGGTGGTGGGGAACACAAAGTTCTTTTTTTTTTTTTCATGAAGTCCTTATTGAAATGTGACGTGTACCTTGAGAATGCCCTTAAGGTACATAAATGGAGTTAAGCTTCCTCCTGGATTCCAAGAGGGAACTTGGGACTGTTCAGGAGGCAATTAATGGGAAATGGGCCTCCCCTTGCATTAAAGGGGGAAACTGTTTGCTTCTTGATTTGTGGCAGGAATTTTAGCATTCCTCTCAATCGGCCATGGGGACCCTAGGGAACCTCTCATGAAAGCTTTGGGTAGTCAATGCAAATTTCGAGTTTTGAGGAGGAGCCGAGAAGGATTCTCAAGTCACTACAGGGGAATCAGGCCTCAAATGGCATTCAGGGGGAAATCTAGGGATGTTTCTCGAGTTGTGGTGGCCAGTTTTAGATTCCTCTCAAATTGCAAAATTGTCCTCTGGCAGCCTATAGTGTTGCCTCAGGGAAATCAGACCCTCGTTTTGATGTGGGAAGGCCAATCTGGGGCTCTTCTAGAGTCACTGCAGCAGAATAGGGCTTCATCTGGAGTTGAGGTGTGAAACTGAGTGTTCCTCTCCTGTTTCCACAGGGCTAGCAAAGTTCCAAATCAGTTTTACAAGAGAGTTTGCCTCCATCTCCGTTTGGCCTGTAACTCATTTTCCTCTCAAGTTGTCAGGACTCCTTTTAGTTCAGGTGGGACATTTGGGCTTTTCCTAGATGTGTGCAACAGGGGAGTCAGACTTCCATTTGTGTAGTTGAGGGTATACCTGAGGTTCCGTTCAAGTCACCACAGTGGAATAAAGCCTCATCTCGACTTGAGGGGGTTATCTTGTGATTTTTCTCGAGTTGTCAAGGGAAGCTTTGGGTTCCACTCAAGTCATGATGGGCACCTCTGTGAGCATCTCGTCTTGCCTAGAGTAGTCAAGGTTCCTTTAAATTTGACTTTGGGAGCGTGGGATTGCTCTGGAGTTAGGGTCTCATTTCGATTAAGGCAGGGGAACTCAGAGTTACATCTTCTTTTGTGACAGGGAAGTCAAGATTCTTACCGATTTTTAACTGGGAGTCATGTCTCAGTTCATGTTGAGGCATGGAATTCCGCTTTCCTCTTGAGTTGTAAAAGAGGCGGCAGTCAGGACTCCTGTCCAGTTAAGGCAATGAACTGGGGCTTTGTCTAGTGATACAACAAGGGAGTTAGTCCTCACTTTGTATTGTGAGGCTCATACCCTAGGTGCAGGAGATTCAGGCCTTATCTTGAGTTGAAGGGCAACTAGGTGTCATTTTGACTTGGGGCAGGAACATCTGCGTTCCTCTTGAGTTTCAATAGGTTAGAAAGGCCTCCTCTTGAGATATGAGAGGTAAGTCAGGAGTCCTCTAAAGATGACATAGCGGGTAATTGGCCCTCACATTGTGATGAGTTGGTGAACACGGGATTCTTTCGGGTGGGTGCATATAGTTGCTGATAATAGTCTCTTATGATCCTTTGTATTTCAGTTTTTTCTGTTGTGATCTCTCCGTTTTCATTTCTAATTCTGTTGATTTGGTTCTTCTCCCTTTGTTTCTGGATGAGTCTGGCTAATGGTTTGTCAATTTTATTTATCTTCTCAAAGAACGAGCTTTTGGCTTTGTTAATTTTTGCTGTGGTCTCTTTTGTTTCCTTTGCATTTATTTCTGCCCTGATCTTTAGGATTTCTTTCCTTGTACTAGACCTGGGCTTCTGCATCTCTTCCTTTTCTAGGTGTTTTAGGTGTAAAGTAAGGCTATTTGTTTGACTTTTTTTCTTTTTTCCTGAGGTGAGCTTGTAATGCTATGAACTTTCCCCTTCACACTGCTTTTACAGTGTCCCATAGGTTTTGGGCTGTTGTGTTTTCATTTTCATTCATTTCTATGCATAACTGAATTTCTTTTTTGATTTTCTTTTGTTCTGTGATTTGTTGGTTATTCAGCAGTGTGTTGTTGAGCCTCCATATGTTGGAAGTTTTGAATGATTTTCTGCTGTAATTGATATCTAATCTCACTGCATTATGGTCAAAAAAGAGGCTTGGAATGATTTCAATATTTTTGAAATTACCAAGGCTAGATTTATGACCCAGGATATGATGTATCCTGGAGAAGGTCCACTGTGTGCTTGAGAAAAAGGTGAAATTCCTTGTTTTGGGGTGGGAAGACGTATAGATATCAATTTTGTCTAGTTGGTATATTGTATTACTTAAAGTTGGAGTTTCCTTGTGACTTTTCTGTTTAGTTGATCTATCCATTGGTGTGAGTGGTGTATTAAAGTCTCCCACTATTATTGTGTTGTTAATTTACCCTTTCATACTTGTTAGCATTTGCCTTACATATTGTGGTGCTCCTATGTTCGGTGCATAAATATTTATAACTGTTGTTACTTCTTCTTGCTCAGCTACAAGAATGGAAGTCTGACTCCACCGTTGCACATATCAAAAAGATGCCCCAAAGCCCTGCCTTCATGCAAAGGTTTTCTGACAACCCAAGAGAAAAGGCGAGTTATATCCCTCACAAAGAGATGAACATGTACTCTCTTGGAGAAACTCAATAGGAACTCTGATAGCCCTGTCAAAACTCGAGATGAAAGCACAGGTTCATACCTTAATTAAGATGAGGACCTATTCCGGTGTAGTAACTCAAGAAGAGCCCAAGATGGCCCGTGCACATCGAAATGAGGGCCTGCCTTCCATGAGGTAAAATTCGAGGCTCCCAGAGGAACACGTTGCAGCTCCAGAGAGATCCAAATGTGTCCGGTGCAACTCGAGTAACCACCTGCCGTAAGTCAAGAAACTGCCTCCCGCAAGTCGAGAACCAACCCACGATGTGCCTCTGAAGAAGAGATGAAGCCTGATTCCCCTGTAGGGACATGAGAAACTTTCACGGCTCCTCCTCGAACCTCACAATTTGCCTTGACTTCCCTGAGGCTTCACGAGAGGGTCCCTGAATTTACAGGGGCAACTAGAGAGGAACACTCTGCTTCCTGCCACAACTCAAGAAACGAAGAGATTCCCCTCTCAATAGGAGGTGAGGCTTTTTTTTTCCCATGCAGGGCCTCCAGAACACTCCCACGTTCCCTATCGAATCCCAAGGCGAAGCTTGGTTCCCTGTATGCAGCCCAAGAGGATCTCCAAGATTCACATGGTCATGCAAGAGGAACCTCGTGTTCCCTGCCACAACCCGAAATGCACAGTGTTCTCGACCTAATCGCCAGATGAGCGATAATTAACCCTTTTTTCTTCTCGAACAGACACACGACTTTCTTCTCACACCTCATGAGACCGCCTTTATCACCAAGTGAATCATGAGAGGAACCCAGAGCCTCCTGCAGAAATTTCATAGGGCAGCTGTTTGCCCCCGCACTTCAGGGAATGGCTGACTCTCCAGCACCTCTGGGAATTCACCTCAAAACATGAATAGAGGCCTCACTGCCTTGTTGACATTGCAGAAAAGGTGTACTTACCTGCATCAACAAGGCAGGAGTCCTGACGTCTCCCTTTTCTACAACAGGAGAGGAACAGGGAGTGTCATGCCTCACATGAGCGGATACCTTCCTCCCAGTTTCACTTGCAAGGGACCCCAAAGACCAGGTCGCAAATGGAGATGAAACCCTGAGTTCCTCTGCCTTCATTTCAAATGAGATTCTGTGACATCCCGGAAGCGACTCCAGAGCAATGCCACGCTGATGGGGGCCACGCAGAGTGACACCTGACTTCGTTGGTCAAGACCAGAGGCTCACTGAGGTCCCTTCCATGATTCGAGTGGAACCTGCAGCTTCCTAATAAAACTCTAGAAAAAGAACCATATCACAAACTTCATTCGAGATGAGGACTGATTTCCTTGTGGTGACTTCAACAAAACCCCAGGTTTCTGCTCAGCTACACAGGTGAAGGCCTGACTCACCCATTGCATAGATCAAAAAGATGCCCCAAAGCCCTGCCTTAAGGCAAAGGAGTTCTGACAACCCTAAAGCAAAGGCGAGTTACATACCTCACAACGAGATGAGCACGTACTCTCTTGGAGAAACTCAGTAGGAACCTAATAGCCCTTTCAAAACTCGAGATGGAAGCTCAGGTTCATACCTCAACAAAAGATGAGGACCTTTCCAGTGTATGCACTCAAGAAGAGCCCCGAGATGGCCCAGGAACATAGAAATGAGGGCCTGCCTTCCCTGAGGCAACATTAGAAGTTCCCAGAGGACCACGTCGCAGCTCCAGAGGGATCCAAAACTGTCTGCTTCAACTCAAGAAAGTGTCTGCCCTAAGTCGAGAACCTGTATGCCACAAGTCGAGAAATATCCCACAATGTGCCTCTGAAGGAGAAATGAGGCCTGATTCCCCCGAAGTGACACGAGAAACTTCCATGGTTCCTCCTCCAACCTTCCAAGTTGCCTTGATTTCACTGAGGCTCCACGAGTGGGTCCCTGAATTTAAAGGGTCAACTTGTGAGGAACAGTATGCTTCCTGCCACAACTCAAGAAATGAAGAGATTCCCCTCTCAATGTGACCTGAGGCTTTTTTTCCCATGCAGGGCCTCCAGAACACTAACACATTCCCTATCGAATCCCAAGATAAAGCTTTGTTCTCTATATACACCCCAAGAGGATCTCCAAACACATTGTCATGCAAGAGGAACCTCATGCTCCCTGCCAAAACTCGAGATGCCCAGTGTTCTCCACCTTATCGCGAGATGAGAGAGGATTAGCCCCTTCTTCTTCTCAAACAAACACACAACTTTCCTCTCAAACCTCTAGAGGCCTCCTTTTTCACCAAGTAAATCATGTGAGGAACCCAGAGCCTCCTGCGGAAAATTAAAAGGACAGCCATTTGGCCCTGCAATTATGGGAAATACTGACTCCCCAGCACCTCTGGGAATTCATCTCAGAATAAGAAGGGAGGCCTCACTGCCATGTTGCCATCGAGGAAAAGCTGCCATTTCCTGCCTCAACAAGGCAGGAGTCCTGACTCCTCCCTTTTTTACAACAGGAGAGAAAAAGGGAGTGCCATGCTTCATATGAGTGGAGACCTTCCTCCCAGTTTCAGTTCCAAGGGACCCCAAAGTCTAGGTCACAAATGGAGATGGAACCCTGAGTTCCTCTACCTTTATCTCAAATGAGAATCTGTGACATTTCACAAGCAACTCCAAAGCTCTCCCTCGCTCATGCAGGTCACACAAAAGGACACCTGATTTCGGTAGTCAAGACCCGAGGCTAACTGAGGTGCCTGCCAACATTTGAGTACAATCCTCAGTTTCCTACTAAAACTCGAGAAAAAAAAAACATATCACCCACCTCCACTCGAGATGAGGAGTGATTTCCTTGTGGTGACTTCAACAAAACCCCAGGTTTCTAATCAGCTACACGGATGGAGGAATGACTCCCCCGTTGCACATATTAAAATAATGATCAAAAACTCTGCTTAATGCAAAGGAGTCCTGACAACTCAAGAGCAAAAGCGAGTTACGTAACTCACAAAGAGATGAGCATGTTCTCTCTTGGGGAAATTTAATAGGAACTCTGATAGCGTTGTCAATACTCCAGATTAAAGCTCAGGTTCATAACTCAACTAAAGATGAGGACCTATTCCCGTGTAGTGACTCAAGAAGAGCCTCGAGGTGGCCTGTTCACATCAAAATGAGGGCCTGACTTCGCTGAGGCAACATTAGAGGCTCCCAGAGGACCACGTCGCAGATCCAGAGGGATGCAAAAGTGCCCACTAAAACTCGAGAAACTGCCTGCCGCAAGTCGAGAAACATACCATGATGTGCCTCTGAAGGCGAGATGAGACCTGATCCCCTGCAGTGATGAGAGAAACATCCACTGATCCTTCTCGAACCACCCAAGTTGCCTAGACTTTCCTGAGGCTTCGTGAGAGGGTTCCTGAATTGAAAGGGTCAACTTGAGAGGAACACTATGCTTCCCGCCTCAACTCCAGAAACCAAGAGATTCCACGCTGAATGTGAGGTAAGACTTTTTTTCCCATGAAGTGTCTCCAGAACACTCCCACATTCCCTATCGAATCCCAAGACAAAGCTTGGATCCCTAAATACACCCCAAGAGGATCTCTAAGGTACACATGGTCATGCAAGAGGAATCCCGTGCTCGCTGCCACAACTTTCTCCAGCTTCTCGTGAGATGAACAATGATTAGCCCCTTCTTCGTCTCGAGGAGACACACGACATTCCTCTCACACTTCAAGAGGCTGCCTTTTTCAACAAGTGAATCACAAGATGATCCCATAGCCTCCAACAGAAATTTCAAAGACAGCTATTTGCCCCTGCTACTCAGGGAAAGCCTGACTTTCCAGTACCTCTGGGAATTAATCTCAGAACATGAAGGGAGACCTCACTTCCTTGTTGCCATTGAGGAAAAGCTGTAATTACTTGCCTCAACAAGGAAGGAGTCCTGACGTCTCCCTTTTTGACAACAGGAGAGGAAAAGTGCGTGCCATGTCTCACATGTGCGGAGATCTTGCTCCCAGTTTCAGGTGCAAGGGATCTTGAAGTCCAGGTTGCAAATGGAGATGGAACCCTGAGTTCCTCTGCTTTTATTTCAAATGAGACACTGTGACATCCCACAACCGAATCCACAGCAATCCCACCCTCATGCAGTCAACAAAAAAGGACACCTGACTTTGCAGGTTAAGACAAGAGGCTCAATGAGGTCCCTGCCACGATTCGAGTGTAACCCGCAGCTTAAGACTAAACCTCGAGAAAAACCACCATATCACCACCTCCACTCGAGATGAGGACTGATTTCCTTCTAGTGACTTAAACAAAACCCAGGTTTCTGCTCAGCTAAATGGATGGAGGTCTGACCACGCTGTTGCACATATCAAAAACATGAGCAAAAGCCCTGCCTTAATGCAAAGGAGTTCTGACAACCCGAGAGCAAAGGCGAGTTTCATCCCTTACAACTAGAAAGGCCCAGGGTTCTCCAGCTTCTCGTCAGATGAGCAATGATTAGCCCCTTCTTCGCTTCAAACAGACACACGACTTTCCTCTCACACCTCAAGAGGCCACCTTTCTCACCAAGTAAATCATGAGAGGAACCCAGAGCCTCCTGCAGAAATTTCCAAGGACAACCGTTTGGCCCTGCAACTCAGTGAAAGCCTGATTCTCCAGCACTTCTGGGAATTCTCCTCAGATCACAAAGGGAGTACTCACTGCCTTGTTGCCATCGAAGGAAAGCTGTTATTGCCTGCTCACCAAGGCAGGAGAACTGACACCTCCGTTTTTTCAAGAAGAGAGGAAAAGGGACTGTCACGCCTCACATGAGAGGACAACTAGCCCCCAGTTTCAGTTCCAAGGGACCACGAAGACTAGGTCGCAAATGGGAATGGAACCCTGAGTTCCTCTGCCTTCATTTCCAAGGACACTCTATGACATCCCGCAAACGACTCCAGAGCATGCACTCTTTCATGCATGACATGCAAACGGACACTTGACTTCGCAGGTCAAGACCAGAGGCTCACTGAGGTCCCTGCCACGATTCGAGGGGAACCCGCAGCTTCCCACTCAAACTCGAGAAAAAGCACCACATCACCCCCTCCACTCTAGATGAGGACTGATGTCCTTGTGGTGACTTCAACAAAACCTCAGGTTTCTGCTCAGCTACACGGATGGAGGTCTGATTACCCCGTTGCACATATCAAAAATCAGCCCAAAAGCCCTACCTTCATGCAAAGGAGTTCTGAAAACCCGAGAGCTAAGGCGAGTTGTATACGTTACAATGAGATGAGCACGTACTCTCTTGGAGAAACTCAATTGGGACTCTGATATCTGTGTCCAAACACGAGATGAAAGCTCAAGTTCATACCTCAACTAAAGATGAGGACCTAATCCGGTGTAGTGTCTTAAGAAGAGCCCTGAGATGGCCCGTGCACATCGAAATGAGGGCCTGCATTCCCTGAGGCAACATTAGAGGCTCCCAGAGGACCGCATCGCAGCTCCAGATGGATCCAAAAGTGCCCGCTGCAACTCAAGAAACTGCCTGCCTTAAGTCGAGAAACTGCCCACCGCAAGTCGAGAACCATACCACAATGTGCCTCTGAAGGCGAGATGAGGCCTGATTCCCCTGCAGTGATGCAAGAAACTTCCACGGCTCCTCCTCGAACCTCCCCAGTTTCCTTTACTTCCCTGAGGATTCACGAGAGGCTCCCTGAATTGAAAGGGTCAACTTGAGTGAAACACTATGCTTCCCGGCACAACTCAAGAAACAAAGAGATTCCCCTCTCAATGTGAGGTGAGGCTTTTTTTTCCCATGCAGGGCCTCCTGAACACTCCAACATTCCCTATTGAATCCTAAGACGAAGCTTGTTTCCCTATATGTATGCCAAGGGGATCTCCACGATACACACGGTCATTCAAGAGGAACCTTGTGCTCCCTGCAACAGCTCGAAAGGCCCAGAATTCTCGAGCTTATCACAAGATGAGTGAAAATTAACCCCTTCTTCGTCTCGAAGAGACAAACCACTTTCCGCTCACACTTCAAGAGCCCATCTTTTTCACCAAGCGAATCATGAGAGGCACGCAGAGCCTACTGCAGAAATTTCAAAGGACATCCATTTGCCCCTGCCCTTCAGGGAAAGCCTGACTCTCCAGCACCTTCATGGAATTTGCCTCAAAACAAGAAGGGAGGCCTCAATGCATTGTTGCCATCGAGGAAAACCTGTAATGTCCTGCCTCAACAAGGCAGGAGTTCTTATGCCTCCCTTTTTTAAAAAAGAGGAAGACAAGGGAGTGTCAAGCCTCACATGCTGGGACAACTTCCTCCCAGTTTCAGTTCCAAGGGACCCCAAATTCCAGGTCACAAATGGAGATGGAACCCTGAGTTCCTCTGCCCTCATTTCAAATGGGATGCTGTGACATCCCACAAGCAACTCCAGAGCAATCCCACGCTCATGCAGGCCATGTAAAGGACACCTGCCTTCGCTGTTCAAGACCAGAGGCTCACTGAGGTCCTGGCCACGATTCAAGTGGAACCTGCAGCTTTCCACGAAAACTCGAGAAAAAGCACGATATCATCCTCTTCACTCCAGATGAGCACTGATGCCCTTGTGGTGACTTAAAAAAAACAGATTTCTGCTCAGATACACGGATGGAGGTCTGACTCCTTCATTGCACATATCAAACATCTGCCCCAAAGCCGTGTCTTCATGCAAAGGAGTTAGGAATCCCTGATAGCAAAGGCGAGTTGCATACGTCAAAACGAAATGAGCACATACTCTCTTGGAGAAACTCAATCGGAACTCTGATATCCATGTCCAAACTCGACATGAAAACTCCAGTTCATGCCTCACCTAAAGATGAGGACCTAATCCAGTGTAGTGACTCAAGAAGAGCCCCGAGAAGGCCCGTGCACATCGACATGAGGGCCTGCCTTCCCTGAGGCAATATTAGAGTCTCCCAGAGGACCGCGTTTCAGCTCCAGATGGATCCAAAATTGCCCGGTGCAACTCGAGAAACTGCCCGCTGTAAGTCGAGAAACTGCCCACAGCAAGTCGAGAACCATCCCACGATGTGCCTCTGAAGGCGAGATGAAGCCTAATTCCCGTACAGTGATGCGAGAAACTTCCACGGCTCTTCTTCGAACCCCCCAAGTTGTCTTGACTTCCCTGAGGCTTCACAAGAGGCTCCCTGAATTGAAAGGGTCAATTTTGGAGGAAAATTATGCTTCCAACCATCCCACGATGTGCCTCTGAAGGCGAGATGAAGCCTGATTCCTCTACAGTGACGTGAGAAACTTCCACGGCTCTTCTTCGAACCCCCCAAGTTGTCTTGACTTCCCTGACGCTTCACAAGAGGGTCCCTGATTTGAAAGGGTCAACTTTGGAGGAAAACTATGCTTCCAGCCACAACTCAAGAAACGAAGAGATTTCCCGCTCAGTATGAAGTAGGGCTTTTTTTCCCACGCAGGGCCTCCGAAATACTCTCACGTTCCCTATCGAAATCCAAGATGAAGCTTGGTTCCCTATATGCACCACAACAGGAACTCCAAGATACACTTGGCAATGAAAGAGGAACCTCGTGCTCTCTGCCACAACTCGAAAGGCCCAGTGTTCTCCACCTTATCGTGAGATGAGCCATGATCAGCCCCTTCTTCACTTCAAACAGACACAAGACTTTCCTCTCACATCTCAAGAGGCCGCCTTTTTCACCAAGTGAATCACGAGAGGAACCCAGAGCCATCTGCAGAAATTTCAAAAGGCAGCCATTAGCCCATGCACTTCAGGGAAAGCCTGATTCTCCAGCACCTCTGGAAATTTGCCTCAGAAGACGAAGGGAGGACTCCCTGCCTTTTAGGCATCGAGGAAAAGCTGTAATTACCTGTCTCACCAAGGCAGGAGTCCTGATGCTACCGTTTTTTACAAGAGGAGAGGAAATGAAAGTGTCATGCCTCAGATGAGCAGAGAACTTCCTCCCAGGTTTAGTTCCAAGGGACCCAGAAGTCCAGGTGGCAAATGAGGAAGGAACCCTGAGTTACTCTGTCTTCCTTTCAAATGAGACTCTGTGACATCCCGCAAGTGACTCCAGAGCATTCCAACGCTCATGCAGGCCACGCAAAAGGACCCCTGACTTCGCTGGTCAAGACCAGAGGCTCACTGAGGTCCCTGCTATGATTCGAGTGGAACCCACACCTTCCCAGTAAAACTCGAGAAAAAGCAACATATGAATCCCTCCATGCGCAATGAGGACTGATGTCCTTGTGGTGCCTTAAACAAAACGCCAGGTTTCTGCTCAGCTACATGGATGGAGGTCTGATTTTGCCATTGCACATATAAAAAAGATAAATTAAAGCCCTTTCTTCATGCAAAAGAGTTCTTACAAAAGGAGTTCTGCATGAGCGAGGGAGTGCTCTGGAGTCACTTGCTGGATGTCAGAGAGTCTTCTTTGAAATGAAGGCAGAGGAACTAAATGTTTCATCCCTTTTTCCAACCGGGGCTTCGGGGTCCCTTGGAAGTGAAACTGGGGGGAAGTTGTCCGCTCATGTGAGGTGTGACACTCCCTTTTCCTCTCCTCTTGTAAATCGGAGGCGTCAGGTCTCCTGCATTGTTGAGGCATGTAATTATATATTTTCCTAGATGGCAACAAGGCAGTGAGGCCCCCCTTCATGTTCTGAGGTGAATCCCCAAAGGTGCTGGAGAAATAGGCTTTCCCTGAAGTGCAGGGGTAAATGGCTGTCCTTGGAAATTTCTGCAGTAGGATCTGGCTTCCTCTCATGATTCAGTTGGTGAAAAAGGGGGCCTCTTGATGTGTGAAGGAAAGTCGTGTGTCTGTTCCAAGCGAAGGAGGCGCTAATCATCGCTCATCTCGCGAGAAGCTGGAGAACCCTGGGCCTTTCGAGTTGTGGCAGGGAGCACGAGGTTCCTCTTACATTGCCATGTGTATCTTAAAGATCCTTTCGGGCTTCATATAGGGAACCAAGCTTCGTCCTGGGATTCGTTAGGGAATGTGGGATTGTTCTGAAAGCCCAGCATGGGAAAAAAAGCCTAACATCACATTGAGAGGGGAATCTCTTCATTTCTTGAGTTGTGGCGGGAAGTGTAGTGTTCCTCCCAAGTTGACCCTTTCAATTCAGGGACCCTCTCGTGAAGCCTCCGGGAAGTTAAGGCAAATTGGGAGGTTCGGGGAGGAGCCATGGAAGTTTCTCACGTCCCTGCAGGGGAATCAGGCCTCATCTCGCCTTCAGAGGCACATCGTGGGATGGTTCTCGACTTGCGGTGGGCAGTTTCTCGACTTAAGGCGGGCAGTTTCTCAAATTGCAGTGGACACTTTTGGATCCATCTGGAGCTGCGCCGCTGTACTCTGGGAGCCTCTAATGTTGGAGCTCAGGGAAGGCAGGCCCTCATTTCTATGTGCACAGGCCATCTTGTGGCTCTTCGTGAGTCACTACACCTGATTAGGTCCTCATCTTTAGTTGAGGTATGAACTTGAGCTTTCATCTCGAGTTTTGACATGGATATCAGAGTTCCTATTGAGTTTCTCCAAGAGAGTACGTGCTCATCTAGTTGTGAGGTATGCATCTCACCTTTGCTCTCGGGTTTTCAGATCTCCTTTGCATGAAGAAAGGGCTTTTAGTCATCTTTTTCTTTATATGTCCAACGATGGTATCTGACCTCCATCCATGTAGCTGAGCCAAAACTTGGGGTTTTGTTTAAGTCACCACAAGGACATCAGTCTTCATCGCGTGTGGAGAGAGTCATATTTTGCTTTATCTCAAGTTTTACTGGGAAGCTGTCGGTTCCACTCAACTCATAGCAGGGATGTCAGTGAGCCTTTCTTCTTGACCATGGAAATCAAGTGTCCTTTTGCATGGCCTGCATGAGCGTGGGGATGCTCTGGAGTCGCTTACGGGATGACACAGGATCTCATTTGAAATGAAGGCAGAGTAACTCAGGTTCCATCTCCATTTGTGATCTGGATTTCGGGGTCCCTTGGAACAGAAACTGGGAGGAAGGTATCTGCTCAAGTGAGGCATGACACTTTCTTTTCCTCTCTCCTCTTGCACAAAAGGGAGGCGTCAGGTCTCCTGCTTTGTTGAGGCAGGTAATTACAGCTTTTCTCGATGCCAACAAGGCAGTGAAGTCTCCCTTCAATTTCTGAGGCGAACTCCCAGAGGTGGTGATGAACAGGCCCGGGGAGTTGAGTGACCGACTGGCCAGGGTCCCCCCGAGGCATGCCCGAAGCCACCAGTCAGGTGACCCCAACATGGCACCCAGCACAGTCTGGCACCCTCCTGCAGCCTCCCGGGCCCTGTGCAGAACTGTGCTGCCCTAGGAATATGTTTATAAAGCCCCCAATATGCGGGCTCACACAGGGTCCTGACCGGGAACGGAGTCCCTGGGGCCAAGCCTGGAGGTCTGACGCCTGAGCAGCCCAACTCTAAGCTAGTGAGATTGATAGCTGAAAATGCACTCTCTGGGGCTGCCTTACTGTCTTGAAACAAGGCAGCATCCCCAGATACCTGCTGGCCCAGAATCAGCCCCGGCTGGTAAGTGCTGCCTGGGAGGGCAGATTTCAGCGGCCCCAGGCCCCTGGGGCCCCGACTCCACGGGAGACCCCCAAAGCCCCAGCGAACTTCAAGGCTCCTTCCACAAGGCTGCTCTAGCACCTTTTCGCTGAGGGAGAGTGCTGGCCAGGCTGGTCCTGGCAGCCCCGTGCTCAGAGATTGTGGGCAGAACAGCCTGGGCGCCCACCAGCATCTGGGGCTATGGGCCCAAAGCACTGTTTCTCTCCCAGTGAAGCCTTACTTGAGCAGGCCTAGCAAGTTCCTGCCAGCTCCTCCTGCGGGTGTTTGCTTCTTTCTGTCAGAGCTAACTTGGCTCCCCGCTCCAGCATTGAACAGGCCTGGATTGTGCCGGCCAACCGGGTTGGGGCCCCTGGGGGCAGTTCCAGGGGCCCCTGTCCAGGAGACCCCCACATGGCACCCAGCCCTCTCTGGCACCCTCCTGCAGCCTTCCAGGCCCTGGGCAGAACTGTGCTGCCCTAGGATTTTGTTTGCAAGGATCCCAGCATGTGCGCTCACACCAGGCCCTGACCCAGGAATGGAGGCCCTGGGGACAGGCCTGGAGGACTGGCGCTTGAGTAGACCCTCAGAGGGCCGGGGAGATTGAGGGCTGAAAACACACTTTCTGGAGCTACCTAACTGCCTGCACACAAGACAGTCTCCCCAGATGCCTGTGGGCCAAAAATCAGCCCCAGCTGTGAAGTGCAGGCTGGAGATTAGATTTCATTGGCTTTGGCTTCAAGGACCCTCACCTTACGGGTTGTCCCCATACCCCAGGGAATGTCAAGGCACCCTCCACATGGCTGTTCCAGCACGTTTGCTTTGAGAGAGAGTGATGCCGAGGCTGGGTCTGGCTGCCCCGTGCTGGGATACAGTAAGAAGAACAGCCCGGGTGCCCACCTGCCGCCCGGGCCTAGGGGCCCAAAGCAGTATTTTTCTCCCATGTGAGCCTTACCTGGGCCAGGCCAGCAAGTGCCTGCCAGGGCCTCTCGTGGCTGCTTGCTTCCTTCTTCCAGAGCTAGCTTGGCTCCCCACTCCGGCACTGGACAGGCCTGGAATGGGCCGTCCGACTGGCCCGGTGACCCAAACATGGCACCGAGCCAACTCTGGCACCCTCCAGCTGCCTCCCGAGCCCTGGGCAGTACTGCATGTCCCTAGGAATGTGTTTTCAAGGCTTCCCAGCATGCAGGCTCACACCAGGCCCTGATCCAGGAATAGAGGCCCAGGGGCCAGGCCTGGTGGTCTGCTGCCTGAGCAGCCCCACAATCGGCCAGGGAGATTTAGGGCTTAGAACGCACTCTCTGGGGTTGCCTTACTGCCTGCAAACAAAATAGCCTCCCCAGATGCCTGAGGGCCCAGAGTCAGCACCGACTAGGAAGTGCTGGCTGGGAGGTCAGATTTCAGTGTTCCCTGGCCCCTGGGGCCCCGATTCTACGCAGTGCCCCCCATAGCCGCAGCGAACATCAAGGCACCCTCCACACAGGTGTTCCAGCACATTAGCACTGAGGGAGAGTGCCGTCAAGGCTGGGTCTGGCTGCCCCGCCCTGGGAGACTATGGGCAGTACAGCTCGGGCGCCCACCTGCATCCCAGGCCTAGGGGTGCAAAGCACTATTTTTCTCCCAGGCAAGCCTTAAGGAGGACGGCCCAGCAAGTGCCTGCCAGGGCCTCCCATGGCTGTTTCCTTCCTTCTGCCAGAGCTAGCTTCGCTCCCCCCTCCAGCATTGAACATGACAGGGATGGGCCGACTGACCACCCAGGTGACCCCTGCATGGCACCCAGCCCACTCTGGCACTTTCCCGCTGGCTCCCGGGCCCTGGGAAGAACTGTTTCGCCCTAGGAATGTGTGTATAAGGCTTTCAGCATGCGGGCTCACACCCGGCCCTGACCCCGGAATGGAGACCCAGGGGCCAGGACCAGAGGTCTGGCGATTGAGCAGCCCCACACTCGGCTGGGGAGATTGAGGATTGAAAACGAACTCCCTGGGGCTGCCTTACTGCCTGCAAACAAAACAGCCTCCCCAGACACCTGTGAACCCAGAATCAGCCCCGGCACGGAAGCGCTGGCTTGGAGGGCATATTTCAGTGTCCCATGGCCCATTGAACTCCAATCCCACACGGGGCCCCCACAACCCCAGGGAATGTCAAGGTACCCTCCACATGGCTGCTCCAGCACGTTTGGCTGAGGGAGAGTGCTGCCGAGGCTGGTTCTGGCTTCTCCATGCTGGGAGACTGTGGGCAGAACAGCCCGGGCGCCCACATGCCGCCCAGGCATAGGGGTCCAAAGCGCTATTTTTCTCCGAGGCGAGCCTTATAGGGGGAGTATCAGCAAGTGCCTGCCAGGTCCTCCTGTGGCTGTTTGCTTCCTCTGCCAGAGCTAGCTAGGCTGCCTGCTCCAGCATTGAACAGGCCCTGGGTGGACCAACCGACTGGCCGGGGGCCCCTGGGGAAGTTGCCCGGGAAACCCAGCCAGGTGACCCCCGCATGGCACCGAGCCCACTTTGGCACCCTCACACTGCCTCCTGGGCCCTGGGCGGAACTGTGCTGCCCTAGGAATGTGTTTGCAAGGCTCCCAGCATGGGGGCTCAACCAGGCCTTGATGTGGGAATGGAGGCCCAGGGGCCAGGGCCAAAGGTTTGGCGCCTGAGCAGCCCACACTCGGCTGGGTAGATTTAGGTCTGAAAACGCACTCTCTGGAGCTGCCTTACTGCATGCAAAGAAGACAACCTCCCCAGACGCTTCCAGCCCAGAATCAGCCAAGGCTGGGAAGTGCGGGCTGCAAGGTCAGATTTCAGTGGGCCCTGTCCCACGGGGCCCCGATAACACATGGGGCCCCCACAGCCCCAGGAAACCTCAAGGCATCATCCAAACGGCTGATCGAGCAAGTTTGCGCTGAGGGAGAGTATTGTCGAGGCTGGGCCTGGCTGCCCTATTCTGGGAGACAGTGGGCAGAGTAGCCCAGGCACCCACCTGCCTCCTGGGCCTAGGGCCCCAAAGCACTAATTCTCTTCTAGGGAAGCCTTACCCAGGCAGGCCCAGCAAGGGCCTGCCAGGGCCTCCCGTGGCTGTGTGCTTCCTTGTGCCAGGGCTAGCTTGGCTCCCCGCTCCATCATTGAGCAGTCCCTGGGTGGGCCAACCGACCAGCCATGAGCCCCCGAAGGGGTGCCCGGGGCCACTGGACAGGTGACCCCCGCATGACACGGAGACCACTCTGGCACCCTCCTGCTGCTTCCCGGGCCCTGGGCAGAACTGTGCTGCACTAGGAATGTGTTTGCAAGGCCCCCAGGATGCAGGCTACACCGGGACCTGACCCGGGAAAGGAGGCCCTGGGGCCACGAATGGAGGTCTGGAGCATCAGCAGCCCTGCACAAAGCCAGGGAGGTTGAGGGCTGAAAACGCACTCTCTGGGACTGCCTTACTGCCAGCAAGCAAGACAGCCTCCCAAGATGCCTTTGGGCCCAGAAACAGCCCCGCCTGGGAAGCACTGGCTGGGAGGAAAGATTTTGGTGGCCCCTAGCCCCTGGGGCCCCGACCCCACATGAGGTCCCCTCAGGCCCAGAAAACCTTAGGGACCCTCCACACGGCTGTTCCCACATGATTGTGCTGAGGGAGAATGCTGGGGAGGCTGGGCCTGGCTACCCCGTGCTGGGAGACTGTGGGCCGAAGAGCCTGGGTGCCCACCTGCCTCCCGGGCCGAGGGGCCCAAAGCACTATTTCTCTCCCAGGGAAGCCTTACTCGATCAGGCCCAGTAAGTGCCTGCCAGGGCCTCAAGTTGGTGTTTGCTTCCTTCTGCCAGAGCTAGCTTGGCTCCCTGCTCCTGCATTGAACAGGCCCGGGGTAGGCCGACTGACCGGTGGTTGGCCCCCAGGGTGGTGCCCGGGGCCCCTGGCCAGGTAACCCCCGCATGACGCCCAGCTCACTCTGACACGCTCCCACAGCCACGCGGGTCGTGGGCAGAACTGCGCTGCCCTAGGAATGTTTGCAGGGCTCCCAGCATGCGGGCTCACACCGGGCCCTGAACTGGGAATGGAGGCCCTGGAGCCAGGTATGGAGGTCTTGCTCCTGAGCAGCCCCACATAAAGCCGGGGAGGCTGTGGGCTGGAAACGCACTCTCTGGGACTGCCTTACTGCCTGCAAGCATGACAGCCTCTGCAGATGCCAGCGGGCCCAGAATCATCCCCGGCTGGGAATCGCTGGCTGGGAGGGAAAATTTCAGCGGTCCCTGGCCCCCGCAGCCCCAACCCCTGGGCGGGACCCCCAGCTCCAGGGAACCTCAAGGCACCCTCCACATGGCTGTTCCAGCACGTTTGCGCTGAGGGAGAGTGCGGGTGAGGCTGCGTCTGGCTTCCCCGTGGTGGGAGACTGTGAGCAGAAGAGCCCGGGCGCCCACCTACTTCCCAGGCCTAGGGGCCCAAAGTACTATTTCTCTCCCAGGAAGCCTTACTTGGGCAGACCCAGCAAGTGCCTGCCAGGGCCTCCGGTGGCTGTTTGCTTCCTTCTGCCAGAGATAGCTTGGCTCCCCGCTCCAGCACTGAACAGGCTCAGAGTGGGCCAACCACCCGGCCAGGTGTCCCCCAGCTAGGTGAACCCCACATTGCACCCAGCCCACTCTGACACCTTCCCGCAGCCCCCTGGGCCCTGGGCAGAACTGTGCTGCCCTAGGAATTTGTTTGCAAGGCTACCAGCATGCAGGCTCACACCAGGCCCTGACCCGGGAATGGAGGCCCTGGGGCCAGGTACGGAGGTCTGGTGCCTTAGCAGCCCTGCAATAAGCTGGGGAGGCTGAGGGCTGAAAACGCACTCTCTGGGGCTGCCTTACTGCCTGAAAGCAAGACAGCCTCCCTATATGCCAGAGGGCCCAGAATCAGCCCCAGATGGGAAGCGCTGGCTGTGAGGGCAGATTTCAGCAGCCCCGGGCTCCTGGGGCCCCGACTCCACGGGGGCACCCCCCAGCCCCAGGGAACCTCAAGGCACCCTCCACACGGCTGTTCCAGCACGTTTGCGCTGAGGGTGATTGCTGGCGAGGCTGGGCCTGGCTGCTCCGTGCTGGGAGACTGTGGGCAGAAGAGCCCGGGCGCCCACCTGCCTCCCGGGCATAGGGGCCCAAAGCACTAGTTCTCTCCCAGGGAAGCCTTACTCAGGCAGGCCCAGCAAGTGCCTGCCCAGGCCTCCTGGGGCTGTTTGATTCCTTCTGCCAGAGCTAGCTTGGCTCCCTGCTCCAAAATTGAACAGGCCCGTGGTCGGCTGATCGACCAGCCGGAGGCCCCCTGTGGGGTGCCCGGGGTTCCTGGCCAGGTGAGCCCTCATGGTGCCCATCCCACTCTGGCACCTCCTGCAGCCCCCCGGGTGCTGGGGAGAACTGTGCTTCCCTATGAACGTGTTTGCAATGCTCCCAGCATGCGGGCTCACACCCGGCCCCGATTCGGGATTGGAGGCCCTGGGGCCAGGCCCGGAGCTCTGGTGCCTGAGCAGCCCCACACTTGACCGGGAAGAATGAGGGCTCAAAATGCACTCTCTGGGGCTGCCTGACTTCCGGCAAACATGAAGGCTCCCCAGATGCCTGCGATCACAGAATCAGACCTGGCCTGGAGCGCGGGGTGGGAGGTCAGGTTTCAACGGCTCCTCTCCCCTGGCCCCTGGCCCCTGGGGCCCTAACCCCACGGGGGGCGCCCCCAAGATCCAGGGAAACTCAAAACACCCTCCACATGGCTGTTCCAGCATGTTTGCGCTGAGAGAGAGTGCTGCCAAGGCTCGGCCTGGCTTCCCCATGCTGGGAGATGGTGTCAGAGCCTCCCAGGAACAGACATGCCTCTTGGGCCTAGGGGCCAAAGCACTATTTTTCTCCCAGGCGAGCCTTCTCTGGGGGGCCCAAAAAGTTCCTGCCAGTGCCCCCATGGCTGTTTGCTTCCATCTCCAAGAGCTAGCTTGGCTCCCCTCTCCAGCATTGAACAGACCCTGGGTGGGCTGACAGACCAGCCAGGGGCCCTTTGTGTTAGGGCCTGAGGCCCGAAGGGCAGGTGACCCCTGCATGGCACTTGAGGTGTGAGAAGAAAGTCATTTGTCCATTCGAGACTACGCAGGGGCTAATAATCGCTCATCTCGCGATAAGATGGAGACCCCTGGGCCTTTCGAGTTGTGTCAGGGAGCACGAGGTTTCTCTTGCCTGACCATGTGTATCTTGGAGATCCCCACTGGGTGCATAAAGGGAACCAAGTTTCGTCTTGAGATTCCATAGGGAAGGTGGGAGCGTTCTGGAGGCCCTGCACGGGAAAAAATGCCTCACCACACATTGAAAGGGGAATCTCTTCGTTTCTTGAGTTGTGGTGGGAAGTATAGTGTTTGTCTCAAGTTGACCCTTGAAAGTCAGAGACCATCTCGTGAAGCCTCAGGGAAGTCAAGGCAACTTGGGAGGTTTGAGGAGGAGCCGGGGAAGGTTCTCGCATCAATGCAAGGGACACAGGCCTCATCTTGCCTTCAGAGGGAATTCTTGGGATGTTTCATGACTTGCGGTGGGCGGTTTCTTGACTTAAGTTGGGCAGGTTCTCTCGTTGCAGCGGGCACTTTTGGATCCATCTGGAGCTGCGATGTGGTCCTCTGGTAGGCTCTAATGTTGCCTCAGGGAAGGCAGTCCTTCATTTCGATGTATATGGGCCAGCTCAAGGCACTTCTTGAGTCACTGCACCCGAATAGGTCCTCATCTTTAGTTGAGGTATGAACCTGAGCTTTCATCTTGAGTTTTGACAGGGCTATCAGAGTCCCTATTGAGTTTCTCCAAGAGAGTATGTGCTGATCTCGTTGTGAGGTATGTAACTCATCTTTGCTCTAGGGTGATCAGAAATCCTTTGCATTAGGGCAGGGCGTTTGGGCATATTTTTGATATGTGCAATGGGGGATTCAGACCTTCATCCGTGTAGCTGAGCAGAAACCTGGGGTTTTGTTCAAGTCACCATAAGGACATCAGTCCTCATCTCGAGTGGAGGAGGTGATATGGTGCTTTTTCTCGAGTTTAGTGGGAAGCTGTGGGTTCCACTCGAAACGTGGCAGGGACTTCAGAGCCTCTGGTCTTGACCAGAGAAGTCAGGCGTCCTTTTGCGAGGGCTGAATGAGCAGGGGATTGCTCTGGAGTCACTTCTGGAATGTTACAGAGTCTCATTTCAAATTAAAAAGAGGAACTCAGTGTTCTATCTAAATTGGCAACTCTGAATTTGCAGTCCCGATGGAACTGCAACTGGGAGGAAGGTCTCCGCTTATGTTGAGGCATGACACTCCTATTTCCTCTCCTGTTGAAACAAGAGAGGATTCAGGACTCTTGTCTTGTGGAGGCAGTTAATTAGAGATTTTCCTCCATGGCAACAAGGCAGTGAGTCCTCCCTTCATGTTCTGAGGTGATTTGCAGAGGTGCTTGGGAGTCAGGCTTTCCCTGAAGTGCAGGGGCAATGTCTGTCCTTTGAAATTTCTGTAGTAGTCTCTGGGTTCCTCTCATGATTGAATTGGTGAAAATGGCAGCCTCTTGAAATGTGAAAGGGAAGTCGTGTGTACCATTGAGACGATGCAGGGGCTAATTGTCGCTCATCCCGTGATAAGGTGGAGAACACTGTGCCTTTCTAGTTGTGGCAGGGAGCACAAGGTTCCTCTTGCATGACCATGTGTCACTTGGAGATCCACTTGGGGTGCATAAATGGAACCAAGCTTCGTCTTTAAATTCGTTAGGGAAAGTGGAAGTGTTCTGGAGGCCCTGCATGGGGAAAAAAGGCTCATCTCACATTGTGAGGGGAATCTCTTCATTTCTTGAGTTGTAGTTGGAAGTATAGTGTTCCTCTCAAGTTGACCCTTTAAATTGAGGGACCCTCTCGTGAAGCCTCAGGGAAGTCAAGGCAACTTGGGAAGTTTGATGATGAGCCGAGGAAGATTCTTGCGTCACTGCAGAGGAATCAGGCTTCATCTCTGTTTCAGAAGGAAAACTTGGGATGTTTATGGACTTGTGGAGGACAGTCTCTCAACTTTCAATGGGCAGTTTCACGAGTTTCAGTGGGCACTTTTGGATCCCTACAGAGCTGCGATATGGTCCACTTGGAGCCTCTAATGTTGCCTCAAGGAAGGCAGGTCCTGATTTCGATGTGCACAGACCATCTTAGGGCACTTCTTGAGCCACTACACCCGAATAGGTCCTCATCTTTAGTTGTGGAATGAACCTGAGCTTTCATCTCGAGTTTTGACAGGGCTATCAGTGTTCCTATTGAGCTTCTCTAACAGATTACCTGCTCATCTCTTGTGAGGTATATAACTCATCTTTCCTCTTGGGTGTTCAGAACTCCTTTGCATGAAGGCAGGGCTTTGGGGCATACCTTTCATATGTACTATGGGGCACTCAGGCCAACATCCGTGCAGCTGAGCAGCAACCTGGGGTTTTGTTCCAGTCACCACAAGGAAATCAGTCCTCATCTCGAGTGGAGGGGGTAATATGGTGCTTTTTCTGGAGTTTTAGTGGAAAACTGCGGGTTCCACTCGAATCGTGGCAGGGACCTCAGTGCCTCTGGTCTTGACCAGCAAAGTCAGGTGTCCTTTTGCATAGCCTTTATGAGTGTGGGATTTCTCTGGAGTTGCTTGCAGGATGTCACAGAGTCTCCATTGAAATGAAGGCAGAGGAACTCAAGGTTCCATCTCCATTTGTGACTCGGATTTGGAGGTCCTGATTGAACTGACGCTGGGAGAAACTTCTCCACTTCTATTGAGGAATGACACTCCCCTTTCCTCTCCTGTTGTAACAAACGGAGGATTCAGGACTCCTGCCTTGTTGAGGCAGAAAATTAGAGCTTTTCCTCAATGACACCAAGGCAGTGAGGCTTCCCTTCCTGTTCTGAGGGGAATTTCCATAGGTGCAGGATAATCAGGGTTTACTGAAGTGCAGGGGCAAATGGCTGTCCATTGAAATTCCTGCAGGAGGCTCTGGGTTCCTCTCATGATTCCGTTGGTGAAAAAGTCGGCCTCTTCAGGTGTGAGAGGAAATTCGTGTGTCCGTTCGAGACGACACAGGGGCTTGTCACAGAATCGCATTTCAAATTAAGCCAGAGGAACTCAGGGTTCCATCTCCATTTGCGACTCAGACTTTGGGGTCCTGATGGAAGTGAACCTGGCAGGAAGTTCCCTGCTCATGTTGAGACATGACCCTTACTTTTCCTCTCCTGTTGTAAAAAAGGGAGGAGTCAAGACTCTTGCATTTTTGAGGCAAGTAATTAGAGCTTTCCCTTGATGGACAACAAGGCAGTGAGGCCTCCCTTCGTGTTCTGAAGTGAATTCCCATAGTTCCTCCAGAATCAGGCTTTACCTAAAGTCGAGGGGCAAATTGCTATCCATTGTACTTTCTGCAGGAGATTCTTGGTTTCTCTCACGATTCAATTGGTGAGAAAGGCCTCCCCTTGAGGTGTGAGAGCAAATTCGTGTGTCCACTGGAGACGATGCAGGGGTGATTATCACTCATCTCAGGGTAAGGTGGAGAACACGGGGCCTTTTGGGTTGTGGCAGGGAGCACAAGGTTCCTCTTGTATGATTTTGTGTATCTTAGATATTGTCTTGAGGTGCATAAATGGAGCCAAGCTTCCTCTGTTGATTTTATAAGGAACGTGGGAGTGTTCTGCAGGCAAAGCATGAGGAAAAAAACACTCATCTCACATTGGGATGGGAACCTCTTCATTTCTTGATTTGTTGCGGGAAGAATAGTGTTCCTCTCAAGTTGCCCCTTTAAATTCAGGGACTCTCTTGTGAAGCCACAGGGAAGTCAAGGCAACTTGGGAAGTTCGAGGAGGAGCTGAGGAAGGTTCTCGAGGTTCCTCTGGGGAATCAGTCCTCATCTCACATTCATAGGAAAATCATGGGATATTTGTCGATGTGCAGCAGAAAGTTTATCGAGTTGTGGCTGGCCGTTTTTGATTCCTCTCAAGTTGAGAGTTGTCGCCCTGGAGGCTTGAGTGTTGCCTCAGGATCGTCACGCCCTTCTTTCAGTGTGTGAGGGCCATCTTGGGACTCTTTATAAGTCAATAGAGTGGAGTAGGGACTAATCTGGATTTGAGGTGTGAGACTCAGGTTTCCTCTCAAGTTTTGAAAGGGCTATCAGAGTTCCTCCTGAGTTTCTCTGAGAGAGTCAGCCCTCATCTCGTTGTGAGGTATGTAACCCCTCTTTGCTCTCAAGTTGTCAGGACTCCTTTGAGTTCAGGTGGGACATTTGGGTTTTTCCTAGATGTGTTCATCAGGAGATTCAGACCTCCTTCCTTGTAGTTGAGGATAAACCTGGGGTTCTGTTCAAGTCACTACAGGGAAATAAGGCCTTATCTCTAGTTGAGGGAGTTATATTGTGCTTTTTCTTGAGTTTCGGTGAGAAGCATGGAGTTACACTAGAGTTGTGACAGGGACCTCAATGATCCTCTCATCTTGCCCAGGGAAGCCAAGTCTCCTTTTGTTTGCCTGAAGGAACATCTGGAGTCAATACCGTGATATCATAAGGTCTCATATCAAATGAAGGCAGGGGAACTCATGGTTCCATTGCCATTTTTGACACGGATATTGGGGTCCCTATCTGGTTGAAGCAGGGGGTAAGGCTTTGGCTCATGTTAAACCTGGTACTCCACATTACTCTCGTGTTGTAAAAGGGGGAGGGGTCAGGACTGCTCTCTAGCAGAGGCAGGTAACTGGGGCTTTTTCTCGAGGTACAACAAGAGACTTAGTCCTCTTTTCTTTTTCTGAGGTGAACACCCAGAGGTGCTGAGAATCAGGCCTTACCTGGAGATGAGGGACAACGTGCTGTCCTTCCAAATGTGGCAGGAAACTCTGGGTTCCTCTCAAATTTTGATTGGTGAGAAAGGTATCCTCTTGAGGTGTGAGAGGAACTTTGGGTGTCCTCTCAAGATGACACAGGGGCTAACTGGTCCACGTCTCACCATGAGGTGGGGAACAAGGGGCTCTTTCAAGTTGTGATGGGGGATATGAGGTTCCTCTTAAATGACGACGCGTATCTTGGAGATTCTCATGATTTGCCTATGGGAGCCAAGCTTCCTTTTGAGATTCGAGAGGGAACTTGGGACTGTTCTGGAGTTGCTGCAAGGGAAAAGGGTCTCACCTTGCATTGAGGGGGACTCTCTTCTTGAGTTGTGTCAGGAAGTATAGTCTTCCTCTCAATCTGCCACTTTGACCTCAAGTAACCTCTAGTGAAGCCTCAAGGAAGTCAATAAAACGCTGGAGTTTTGAGGAGGAGATGAGGAATTTTCTTGTGTCACTGCAGGGGAATCAGGCCTCATCTTGCATTCAGAATGTAATCATGGGATGCTTCTCGAGTTGCGGTGGACAATTTCTTCAGTTGTGGCTGGTTGTCTAGGGTTCCTATTGAGTTGTGATATGGTCCTCTGGGAGCCTCTAATGTTGCCTCAGGAAGTCAGGCCTTCCTTTCCATGTGTGAGAGCCATCTTGGGGCTCTTATTGAGTTATGACAGTGGGAAATACCTCATCTGGAATTGAGGTGTTAAACTCAGGATTCCTCTCCTGTTTCGACAGGGCTATCAGACTTCCTACTGACTTTCTACAAAAGAGTCAGTCCTCTCTCTTTTTTACGTATGTAGCTCCTCTTTTCTTTTGAGTTGTCAGGAGTCCTTTGATTTCAGGTGGGGTAACTGGGCTTTTCCTTGATGTGTGCAACATGCAAGTCAGGCCTACATCCGTGTAGTTGAGAATAAACTTTGGGGCTGAGGATAAACACTGAGGCTCCCAGAGGACATTGTTGCAACTCAAGAGGAATCCAAAACTGCCACCACACCTCGAGAAACTGACCACCACACCTCGAGAAACATTCCAAGATTTCCCCCTAAATATGACATGATGTCTGATTTCCCTGGAGTTACTCTAGTACCTTCCTCAGCTCCTCCTCAAAACTCAAAAGTTGCCCTGACTACCCTGAGGCTTCACAAGGCCTTCCCTGAATTCCCATGTCAGATCAAAAGGAACACTAAACTGCCCATTGCAACTTACGAAACTAAGGGATTCTTCCCACAAAATGAGGTGAGGCCCTTTTCCCGTGCAGTGCCTCCAGAAGAGTCCCAAAGTTCCTCTCGAAACACAAGAAGAATCTTGACTACCGTAATGCAACTCAAGAGAATTCCAAGGACAGGTGTCTCTGTTTAAAAGGAAACTCGTATTCCCTTCCACAACACAAAAGAACCCCATGTTCCCTACCTCATCGCGAGATGAGGGTTGATTAGCCCCTAGGTCAACTTGAGCGGACTTCTGATGTTCCACTCACACATTAAGAGGAGGCCTTTCTTACCTACTGAAGCTCGAAACGTCCTAGAGTTTTCTGCTGCAAGTTGAAAGGACACCGAGTTGCTGCTCAACTCGATATAAGACCTGATTCTCCTGCACCTCGGGATATTTGCTGCCACAACACGAAGCAAGGCCTAATTCCCCTGTTGTACCTCTCTAAAAAGCCCCCGTTCTCGGAATCAACTGGAAAGGAGTCCTGATACCCCCTTTTACAACTCTAGAGGAAAGCTTCAAAACAAGCTGTGGCCTGACTCCGAGGTAAAACTTGATAGAGACCCAGAGATCCCTTTAGCAAATGGAGAAGGAAACCTTACTTCCCCACCCTTAAATCGGAATGAGACCCTATGATGGCCCAGCAGTGTCTTCAGGGTAATCGGAGCTCACAGAGGCAACTTGAAAGGGGACTTGACGTCCCTGGGTAAGAGGAGAGGCTCAATGAAGTCCCCATAATAACTTGAATTGAACCATAAACTTCCCACCATAACTAGAGGCAAACCAATATATAACCCCCTCAACTCGAAATGAGGCCTTATTCCCTGGCACTGACTGGAATGGGACACAAGGTATACCCTCAAATATACCCTGGAGGTCTGACTCCCCTGTTGCACACATCTAGGAAAAGCTCACATGCTCCACCTGAACTAAAAGGAGTCCTGACAACTCGAGAGGAAAGTGGAATTACATGCCTCAAAATGAGATGAGGGCTGACTCTCTTGTAGAACCTCCATAGGAACACTGATAGCTCTGTCAAAAGAGGAGAGGATCCCTTAGTTTAATACCTCTACTACAAATGAAGCCCTATTTCACTGCAGTGACTCGAGAAGATCTCTTAGATGGCTCTCACACATTGAAAGAAGGGCATGACTCCCTGAGGCATAATTAGCGGCTCTCAGAAGACCATGTTTCAAAATGAGAGGATTGCAAAACTGCCATCCACAACTCAAGAAACTGCCCACTGTAACTCGAAAAATATCTGAAGATTTCACCCTGAATGTGAGAGGATGCCTGCTTTCCCTGCAGTGTCTTGAGAACTTTCCGCATCTCCTTCTCAAAACTAGATAGTCACTAAAATTCTCCTGAGGCTTCACCAGAATTTTCCTGATGTCTCCAAGACAGATTGAGAGGAACACTACATTTCCCAGCGCAACTCAAGAAACAAACAGATATCCGCCTCAATGCGATTGTAGGCCCTTTCCCCATTCATAGCCTTCAGAAAAGTTCAAAGTTCCCTTTCAGATCTCAAAAGAAAGCTTGACTCCCTTTATGCAACACAGGAGAATCCCCAAGTTACACATCGTCATTCAAGAGGAGCCTCGCATTCCCTGCCACAACTTGAACTAGCCCCATGTTCCTCACATTGTCACTAGATGAGGGCTATTTAGACATTGTTTATTCTTGAGAGGACTCTCAACTTTCTTCTCCCACCTCAAGAGGAGGACTTTCTCCCTTATTGAAACAGTATAGAAATGGAGAGCTTTCTGCTACTAGTCCACAGGAAACCAAGTTGCCCCTCAACTTGAGATAAGGCCTGATTTTCTGCACTTATGGGTATTCACCATACAACACAAAGGGAGGACTAACTCCTTTGTTGAACATCTAGACAAAGCCCCAGTTCCTTGCCTCAAATGGACAGGAGTCCTGACACCCACCTTTATGCAATTCAAGAGGAAAGTGCAGTCCCATGCCTCAACATGATTCAAGGCCTGACTCCATTTAAACTCAGTAGTAACTTTGAGATCCCTGTCGATTATGGAGATGGAACCATTGGTTTCTCCACCTTAAATTGAGTGGGACACTATGATTCCCCGGCAGTAACTACAGAGTAACCTCACACTCACAATGCAACTTGAAATGAAACTTTACTTCCCTGAAGAAGAGGAGAGGCTCACTGAGGTCCCTGTCATGACTCGAGTGGAATCCCAAGCTTTCCACCACAACTCGAGAAAAACCACAAGATAACCACGTTAACTCGAGATGAGGATTTATACCCCTGTGCCATCTGAAAAGGAACCTCAGGTATACCCTCAACTACACGAACGAACGTCTGACCCCTCTGTTGCACATATCTAGGAAAAGCTTAAATGCCACGCCTGAACTAAAAGGAGTGCTGAAAACTAGAGAAGTAAGAGGAGTTACATCCCTCAAAACAAAATGAGGACTCACTCTCTTGTAGAAACTCAATAAGAACTCTGATAGCCCTGCCAGAACTGTAGAGGAACACTGAGTTTCACACTTCAATTCCAGATGAGACCCTATTCCACTGTAGTGACTCAAGTAGAGCCCTGAGATGGTCATCACACATTGAAACAATGGCCTGACTTCCCTGAGGCAACATTAGAGGCTCTGAGAGGACAATGTCGCAACTCAAGAGGAATCCAAATCTACCTGCTGTGACTTGAAAACATCACAAGATTTCCCCCAGAAAGAGACATCGGCCTGTTTCCCTGTAGTGAGTGGAGAAGCTTCCTCAGTTCCTCCTAGAAATTTGAAAATTGACTTAACTTCCCTGAGGCTTCATGAGATATCCCTGAGTTTCCAATGGTAGATCAAGAGTGACACTAAACTTTCTACTGTTACTCAAGAAATGAAGAAATTCCTCCCCTCAATGCGAGGTGAGGCCCCTTTCCCATGCAGCTCCTCCATAACAGTTCCAAGTTCCCTCTCAAAACTCAAGTTAAAGCTTGCCTCCCTTTATGCAACTCAAGAGAATCCCCAAGTTACATGTCACTGTTCATGAGGAAACTTGTGTCTCCCCAACAACTCAAAAGAGCCAAGTGTTACCCACTTCTTCACAAGATGAGGCTGATTAGGCCCTGCTTCTTCTCAAGAGGACTTGCAACATTTCTCCTGCACCTAAGAGGAGGCCTTTCTCACCTACTGAAATTCGAGAGGAACCCAGAGTTTCCCGCCGCAAGTCAAAAGGACACCTAGTTGCCTCTCAAATTCAGATAAGGCCTAATTCTCCTGCACTTCTGGGTATTTGCTTCACAACACGAAGGGAGGCCTTACTCCCTTACTGTACCTTTAGAAACAGTCCCAGTTCCCTGTCTCCACTGGACAGGAGTCCTGAACTTCCCCCCTTTTACAACTTGAGAGGAAAGTGGAGTTCCATGCCTCAACATGAGCCGAGCCCTGAATCCCAGTTAAAACGTGATAATATTGCTAAGATCCCAGTGATGAATGGAGATAAAACCCTGCGATCAACCCATTAAATCAAAATGATACCCTATATTGCCCTGGCAGCGACTCAAGAGCATTCCCATGCTCCCTCAGGATACATGAAAGGAGACTTCACTTCCCTGGGCAAGGGGAGAGGCTCAATTAGATCTCCATCACGAATCAATGAAACCTAAAACTTCCAACCAAAACTCGAGAAAAACACAAGATAACTCCCCCAACGTGAGATGTGGCCTTATTTTCCTGTGCTAACTAGAAGGGAACCAGAGGTATACTCTCAACTACACAAAGGGAGGACCGACTCCCCTGTTGCACATATCTAGGCAAAGCCCAAATACCCTCGCTGAACTAAAAGGATTTCTAACAAGTTGAAAAGAAAGAGGAGTTACATGCCTCAAAACGGGATGAGGGCTGATTCTCTTATAGAAACCCAATAGGACCTCTGATAGCCCTGATGAACCTGGAGAGGAAGCATGAGTTTCACACTGCAACTCCAGATTAGGCTCTATTCTGCTTGAGTGAATTGAGAGGTGCCCCATGATGGCGCTGACATATCAAAAGGTGTGCCTGATTTCCCTGAGGCAACATTAGAGGCTCCCAGAGGACCAGTTTGCAACTCAAGAGGAATCCAAAACTGCCCACCACAACTCGAGGAAAATGTCAAGATTTCCCCCTGAATGCGATTTGAGGTCTGATCCCCAGTAATGACTCGAGAATTTTCTCAGCTCCTCCTCAAACTCGAAATTTGCCTTGACTACCCTTAAGTTTCACGAGAGGCTCCATAAGGTCCCCGGGGCCGATAGAGGGGAACACTAAAATTCCCCCCACAACTTAGGAAGCAAATAGTTTTCCCTCTCAATGCAAGGGGAGGCCCATTTCCCAAACAGCACCTCCTGAACAGTCCCAGGTTCTGGCTCAAAATTCAAGAGGAAGCTTGACTTCATTTATTCAGCTTAAGAGCATCCCCAACATATGTGTCACTGTTCAAGAGGAACCACACATTCCCTGCCACCACGAAAAAGAGTCCCGTGTTTACCACCTCATCACAAGATGAGGGCTGACTACCCGCTATGTCATCTTTAGAGGACTCCTGATTTACCTCTCATATCTCAAGAGGAGGCCTTTCTCACCTATTGAAACTCAAGAGGAATGCAGATGTTCCTGCCCCAAGTCAAAATGACACCTAGTTGCCCTTCAACTCAAGATAAGGCCTGAATCTCCTGCACCTAGGGTATGAGCCTCACAATACAAAGTGAGGACTAACTCCCTTGTTGTATCACTAGACAAAGCCCCAGTTCATTGCCTTAACTGGACAGGAGTCCTGACTGCCGCCTCTTTTACAACTCAAGAGGAAAGCGGAATTCCATGCCTCAACATGAACTGAGACATGACTCCCAGTTAAAAATCGGTAAGAGTCTTGACTTCCCTGTCACAAATGAAGATGTAACTCTGAGTTCCCCTGTCTTTAATCGAAATGAGACCCGAATTCCAGAGCAATTCCACGCTCCCAAAGTCAAATTGAAAGGAAACTTGACTACCCTAGGCAAGATGAGAGGATCACAGAGGTGCCCATCATAACTTGAGTGGAACTCAAAGCTTCCCTTGACAACTCGAGAAAAATCACAAGATAACCCCCTCAAGTCGAGATGAGGCTTTATTCCACTGTGGTGACTTGAACGGAACCTCAGGTATACCCTCAACTACACGAATGGAAGTCTGACTCCCCTGTTTCACACATCTAGGAAAAGCCCAAATGTCCCACCTGAACTAAAAGGAGTTCTGACAACTTGAGAGGAAAATGAGTTACAAGCCCAAAAGGAGATGGAGGCAAACTCTCTTGTAAAACTGATTTGGAACTTTGCTAGCCCTGTGGAAACAGGAGAGGAACACTCAGTTTCACACCTCAACTCCAGATGAAGCCCTATTCTGCTGCAGTGACTCTAGAAGAGCCCCAGATTGGCCTTCCCACATCAAAACGAGGGTCTGATTTCCCTGAGGCAACACTATAGGCTGCCAGAGGACAATTTTGCAATTTGAGAGGAATCTAAAACTGGCCACCACAACTCGAGAAACATCCCTAGATTTCCCCCTGAATGCCATTTGAGGCCTGATTCCCCTGTAGTGACTTGAGAATCCTTCTCGGCTCCTCCTCAAAACTCGAAATTTGCATTGACTACCCAAAGCTTTCATGAGAGGTTCCCTAGGGTCCCCATGGCCGATTGAGAGGAATGCTAAAATTCCTGCCACAAATCAAGAAGCAAACAGTTTCCCCCTTTAATGCAAGGGGAGGCCCATTTCCCATTAATTGCCTCCTGAACAGTCCCAAGTTCCCTCTTGGAATCCAGGAGGAAGCTTAACTCCATTTATGTACCTTAAGGGCATTCTCAAGGTACACGTCACATTTCAATAAGGACTTCATGAAAAAAAAAAAAAGAACTTTGTGTTCCCCACCACCACTCAAAAGAGCCTCGTGTTCCCCACCTCATTGTGAGATTAGGTCCGATTAACCAATATGTCATCTCAAGAGGACTCCTGATTACATATTGCATCTCAAGAGGAACTCAGAGGTTCCTTCAGCAAGTGGAAATGACACCGAGATGCCCCTCAACTCCAGATAAGGCCTGATTCTCCTGCACATCTGTGTATTTACTTTGCAACAGGAAGGGAGGCCTAACTAACTTATTGTACATCTAGAGAAAGCCCCAGTTCCCTGCCTTAACTGGACAGGAGTCCTGACTGCCGCCTCTTTTACAACTTGAGAGGAAAATGGAGTTCCATGCCTAAACATGAACCAAGGCCTGACTCCCAGTTTAAAATCGATTAGAATCCTATCATCCCTGACACAAATGGAGATGTAACCCTGAGTTACCCCACCTTAAATAGAAATGAGCTCCTATGATGTTCTGGCAGTGACTCCAAATCAATTCCACACTCCCAAAGTCAACTTGAAAGCAGACTTGATTTCCTTAGGCAAGATTAGACGCTCAGTGAGGTGCCTGTCATGACTCGAGTGGAACCCCAAGCTTCCCGCCACAGCTCGAGAAAAACCACAAGATACCCCCTGAACTCTAGATTAGTCCTTTTCCCCCTGTGCCGACTAGAATGAAACCCCAGGTACATCCTCAAGTTCATGAAAGGAGGTCTGACTCTCTTGTGCCACACATCTAGAAAAGCTCAAATGCCCTCTAGAACTGAATTGAGTCCTGATACCTCAAGAGGAAAGAGTAGTTACAAGCCTCAAAATGAGATGATGGCTGACTTTCCTTGAGAAACTCATTAGGAACACAGACAGCCCTGTTGAAACAGGAGAGAAATGCTAAGTTTCACACCTCAACACCAAATGAGGCCCTATCCCACATCAGTGACTCAAGAAAAGCCCAAGATGGCCCTCTCACATTGAAAGGAGGGCCTGACTTCCCTGGGACAACATAAGAGGCTCCCAAAGGACTTCGTAGCAACTCGAGATGAATCCAAAACTGTCTGCCGCAACTCAAGTTACTGCCGGCCACAACTTGAGAAACATACAAAGATTTCCCCTGAAACTGATATATGCCCTGGTTCTCCTGCAGTTACTTGACAATGTTCCTTGGCTCCTCCTGGAAACTCGAAAGTTACCTTGTCTTACCAAAGCTTCACAAGAGGTTCCCTGGGGACAAAGTGGCAGATGGAGAGGAATAATAAATTTCCCACCATAATTCAAGAAATTAAGAGATTCCCCCTTCAATGTGAGGTGAGGCCCTTTTCCTGTGTAGGGCCCTCAGAACATTCCCAAGTTCCCTCTCAAAACTCAAGGGGAAGCTTGATTCTCTTTATGCAATTCAATAGAATCCCCAAGACAGGCGTTGCCATTCCAGAGGAACCTCGGGTTCCTTGCCCCAACTAGAAAGAATCCCGTGTTTACCACCTTATTGCCAGATGAGGGAAGATTAGCCCCTGCATTTTCTAAAGAGGATCTCGACTTTCCCCTCGCACCTCAAGAGGAGGCCTTTCTTATCTATTGAAATTCATGGGAACACATCTGTTCCTGAGGCAAGTCAAAAGGACCTTGAGATGTCCTTGAGTTGTGATAAGGCCTAATTCTCCTGCACTTCTGGGTATTTGCCTCACAACACGAAGGGACGCTTAACTCCCTTGTTGTACCTCTAGATAAAGCCCCAGATCCCTGCCTCAACTGGAGAGGAGACCTGTCTCCTCATCCTTTTACAACTCGAAATTAAAGAGGAGTTCCATGCCTCAACATGAGGCCTGATTCCCATTTGAAACTCGATAGGAAACCTGAGATCTCTATCACAAATGAACATGGATTTCTGAGTTCTCCCGCCAGAAATAGAAATGAGCAACCTATGATTCCCTGGCAGCAGCTCCAGAGAAATCCTGCACTCCTACACAGAACTCAAAAGGAGACATGACTTCCCTGTGAAAGACAAGAGGCTCGATTTGGTCCCTGTCATGACTCGACTGGGTCCCCAAGCTTCCCCCCATAACTTGAGGAAAACCAAAAGATAACGAACTCAACTCAAGATGAGGCCTGATTCCCCTGTGCCAAATAGAACAATACTCGAGGTATACCCTCAACTACACGAGTGGAGGTCTGACTCCCCTGTTGAACACATGTAGCAAAAGCAAAAATGCCCCATCTGAACTAAAAGGTGCCTGTACATCTTGAGAGGAAAGAGGAGTGACATGCCTCAAAAACGATGAGGCCTGTCTTGTAGAAACTCAATAGGAACTCTGAGGGCCCTGTTGAAACTGGAAAGGATGCCTGAGTTTCACACCTCAACACCAGATGAAGCCCTATTCCACTTCAGTGACTCACAGTTGTCACCTGAGATGGCACTTGCACATCGAAAGGAGGGCCTGAATTTCCTGAGGCAACATTAGAGGATCCCAGAAGACCACGTTGCAACTTGAGAGGAATCCAAACCTGCCCCCCGCAACTCAAGAGATTGCCCACCACAGGTCAAAAAACATCCCAAGATTTCCCACTGAATGTAAATGAGGCCTGATTCCCCTGTAGTGACATGGAAATCTTCCCTGGCTCCTCCTGGATACTCGAAAGTTGCGGTGACATTCCTGAGGCTTAAGGAGAGGTTCCCTGAGTTCACCTGCGGCAGATCTAGAGGAACACTAAACTTCGCATTGCTACTCAAGAAATGAAGATATTCACTGTTCAATGTGAGTGAGGCCCTTTTCCTATGCAGCACATCACGAGGAATCCCAAGTTCACTCTAAGCTCAAGAGGAAGCTTTACTCCCTTTATGCAACTCAAGAGAATTCCCAAGATATGTGTCACCATTTCAGAGGAACCTTGCGTTCTGCACCACAGCTTGAAAAAGCCCCGAATTCCCCACCTCATCACTAGATGAGGGCCAAATACAACCTGCGTCCTCATGAAAGGACTCCCAACTTTCGTCTCACACCTCAAGAGGAGGGCATTCTCAGCTCCTGAACCTCGATAGGAACCCAAAGTTTTCTGCTCCCAGTCAGAAGGACACCGAGTTGCCCTCCACTCGAGATAAGGCCTGATTCTTCTGAATCTCTGGATATTTGCCTCACAACTTGCAGGGAGGCCTCAATCCCTTATTGTAAATCTAGAAAAAGCCCCAATTCCCTGTCTCCGTCAGACAGGAGTCCTGACCCTCCCCTTTTACATCTCAAAAGGAAAGCAGAGTTCGATTCCTCAACATGTGTCTAGGAATGTCTCCCAGTTTAAACTTGATAGGAACCCCGAGATCCCTGTTGCAAATGGACATGGAACCCTGAGTACCCCCACCTTAAATTGAAAGGAGACACTGTGATGCCCAAGCAGCGACTCCAGAGCCATCCTACAGCCCTGCATGCAGCAAGAAAGAAGACTTGACTTCCCTCCACAAGACACGATGGCTACTGAGGTCCCCATCAATACTGAAGAGGAACCACAACTTTCCTGCTACAGCATGAGAAGATCTCCTTGTCCCCCACCTCATCTCGAGATGAAGGCCATTTCCACTGCTTCAACTTGGGAGGAATCCCTACTTTCCCATTGTACCTCAAAAGGAATCCTGTCTCGTGCATTGAAACTAGAGAGGAAATGCACAGTTGCTGCCAGAAGTTGAATGGTCATCGAGTTTCCCCTCAATGGCATATAATGCCTAATCCTTTTACAGCAACTCAAATGGAATCCCGAGTTTTTCCTCACAACACAAAGGGAAGTCTGGCTGCCTTGATATATCTCTAGAAAAAGCTAAAGTTTCCTGCCTCAATACAACAGGAGCACAAACACCGTATTTAAAACTCAAAAGGAAAGCAGAGTTCCATGCCTCAAATGGAAATGGAATATATTTATCATCTGTAACTCGAAGGAATGCTGAGGTAACTGTCTCACCGTTAGAGGAATACTGAGATTCCTACATCAACTCGGGATAAGGCCATACTCCCCTGCAGTGACTCAAGTGCAGTCCTGAGCTGCCCTGGCAAATCGAAAGGACCCCTGACTTCCCAGAGGCAACAAGAGAGGTTCCCTGAGGTCCCCGTCAGGATGCAAGAGGAACTCCAATCTTCCTGCTGCAACTCATGAAATGCTACGAGATTTGATCCTCAATGCAAGATGAAGCCTGATTCCCTTGCAGTGACTTGAGAGAAATGCCGAGTCCCCTCTCGAAAGTTTAATGGAAACTTGACTTCCTTTATGCCACTTCAGAGGTTCCCTGAGATATCCATCTCAAAAAGAGAGTAACACTGATTTCCGGCCTCTACTCTAGATGAGAAGCCATTCCCCTGAAGCCACTAGAGAGGGATCCAGAGGTGCCCCTAACAGCTTAAAAAGAGGCCTGACTTCCCTGAAGAAATAGGAGAGGTTCGTTGAGGTACCCTCACAATGTGAGATGGACCCCAAGCCTCCCGCCACAACTCAAGAAAAAACAGGAGATCAGATGCCCAACAAGAAAAGCAGCCCATTCCTCTTTCAGGGTTTCAAGACCAATCCCCAATTTTTTTCTTCCAACTAGAGTGGAGGCTTGATTCCTTTCATGCAAATCCAGTTGTTCCCAGAGTTACCCATCACAATCTGAGAAGAACCTCTAACTTCCTATCACACCTGGAGAAAATCCACGAGACTTGCCTTCAATGCAAGATATGACCCTATTCAAGAGCAGCACCTCAAAAGCAATCATGAGTTACTTTTTGCACTTGAAACAAGGCTTGACTCTCTTTAGGCCGCTCCAGAGGTTACCCAAGATACCCATCCCATCTTGAGAGGAACCCCGAGTTTCCAGATGCAATTCCAGAGGAGCTAAGGGTTCCGTCCTCATTTCACGTTTAGTGCCAATTCCCCTGTGTTGATTGCTGACACATGCTGATTTTCCCTCACAACTCAAGAGGAGGCCTATTCCACATCCTGCAAATCCAGAGGAAACCCAAGGAAACTGCCACAAGTCCAAATGGCACTGAGTTTTCTCTCAACTTGAGAAAGGACTGATTCCCTGGGATTGACACGAATGGAAGCACTCATTTCCTCTAACAGCACTAAGGAAGGTCTGAATCCCCTTTCGCACCTCAGGAAAAAGCCCGATTTGTTCACCTCAACTCGACAGGATGTCCCAGATTACTATGACAACTTGAGAGGCAAGTTGAGTTCCATGTCACTAGCTGAGATTTGGCTTGACTCTCCTGTTGAAACTTGACATATACCCCTAAATCCCTCTCTAACAACTGAAGGGGATCCCTGAGTTTCACTCCTGAACTCGTGATGAAGCCTTACTCCCCTGCAGCCACTTCACAGGAATACTCTGATACCTTTTTGACACAATAGGAAGGTTGAAGTCTCTAACGCATCTCAAGAGATTCACTGAGGTCCCAATCTCAAGTCAAGAGGAACCACAAGCATCCATTTACAACTTGAGAAAACCAGGAAATCTCCTCCCCTCAACATGAGAAGAGGCCATTTCACAGGAAGTGCCTTGGGAGCAATCCCGCGGTCCCCCTCATAACATGAAAGGAAACCATTCCTCGTCTTATGCAACTTCAGAGGCTCCCCAAGATACCCATCTTGGGGAGGAACCCTAATTTTCCCACAGCAACCTGAGAAGAGCTCCATGTTCCACAACTCATCTCAAGATGAGGGTCATTTCCCCTGCTTTGACTCTACAGGAACCTCTCCTTTCCCCTGGTACCTCAAGAGGAGGCCTGTAGCATAGACTGGAAACGTGCAGTTCCTGCCATATATTGAAAGGTCAGCGACTGCCCCCTCAACTGGACATACCACATAATTCTCTTGCAGTGACTCAAATGGAATCCCAAGCTTCCCTCACACCACAAAGGGATGCCTGAACTCCCTGTGCAACACTAGAAAAAGCGTGAGGTTTCCCGTCTCAACACGGCAGGAGGCCACATACCTCATTTAAAACACAAAGAAAAGCTGAGTTCCAAGCCTCAACACGAAACAATTTATACTCCCAGGCTGAAACTCGAAGGGACCCCGAGGTATCTGTCTCAACTGGAGAGCAATGCCGAATTTCCCACCTCAAATTGGGATGAGGCCCTATTCCCCTGCAGCAACTTGAGAGGAATCCCTAGCTGCCCCTGGGAATTTGAATGGAGGCCTAAAATCCCTGAGTCAACAAGAGAGGTTCCCTGAGGTCCCCATTGGAACTCGAGTGGAACCCAAAGCTTCAAGATTCAACTCATGAAATACCAGGAGATTTGATCCTCAATGCGAGATGAAGCCCACTTCTCTTGAGGTGACTTGAGAGAAATGCCCAGTTCCCTCTCCAAATATGAATGGAAGCTTGACTCCATTTACGCCACTCCAGAGGCATATTTCCCTGAAATACCCATCACATCTCAAAAGGAACCCTGAGGTTCCTGCCTCAATCTAGATGAGGCCCCATTCCCCTGCAGCCACTCATGAGGGATCCAGAGGTGCCTCTAGCAGGCCAGAAGGAGGCCTGGCTTGCCTGAAGCAATAGGAGAGGTTTATGGAGCTACCCATCTCAACTCAGGAAAAACCCCAAACTACTTGCCACAAATTGAGATAAACCACAAGATTAATCACTCTTTGTGAGATGAGGAGCTTTTCCCTTGCAGGGATTTGAGAACAATTCCCAGTTTCTTCTCCCAACTTGAATGGGGACTTGACTCCTTTCATGCAAATTCAGGTGTTCCCAGAGATACCTCTCACAACCTGAGGAGAACCCCGAGATTTTCGCCATATCTCATGAAAATCCATGAGATTTCCCTTCAATGAGAGATGGGTTTTTTCACCCGAAGTGCCTCAAGAGCATTCCTGAATTCACACGACCACTTGAATGAAAGTTTGTCTCTTTTTAGGTACCTCCAGATGATCTCTGACATACCCTTCTCAGCTCAAGAGGAATCCCACATTTCCAGACACATTTTGAGAGGAGCCCCATGTCCTCCAACTCATCACAAGATGAGGGTAGATTCCCCTGAGGGTAGATTCCCCTGCTTTGATTTCTGACACATGCTGATTTTCTATCACACCTCAAGAGGAAGCCTGCCTCACCTACTGCAAATCCAGAGGAAACCCAAGATTCTAGCTCAAGTCGAAAGGTCTACAAGTTCTCTCTCAACTCAAGAAAGGCATTATTCCCTGCGATCGACTCAAATGAAACCACTCATTTCATCAAACAACATGAAGGGAGGTCTGAATCCCTTGTATCACCTATGAAAAAATCCTGAGTTGCTCACCTCGACTTGACAGGAGGCCCCACATTCTGCTACAATTTGAAAGGAAAGCTGAGTTGCATGCCACAAGATGAGATATGGCTTGACTCCCCTGTTGAAACCCGATAGGTACCCCTTTATCTCTCTCACAACTGAAGAGGAAAACTGAATTCCACCCCTCAACTCGAGATGAAGCCCTATTCCCTTGCAGCCACCCGAAAGAAATGCTGACTTGCCCTTTGTGACATGGTATGATGCCTTACGTCCCTGAGGCAAAGTGAGGGGTTCCCCGAGGCCCCCATCTCAAGTCAAGAGGAAACCCAAGCATCCAGCCACAACTCGAGAAAACCACGAGACTTCCCCCTCAATACGAGATGAGGCCGTGTCACAAGAAGTGCTGCGGGAGCAATCCCACAGTCCCCCTCACAACTTGAAAGGAAATCATTCCTTGTTTTAGGCAACTTCAGAGGCTCCCTGAGATACCCGTCGCAATTCAAGAAGAACCCCAATTGTCTCACTGCAATTCAAGAAGAGCTACCTGTTTCCCAACTGATCTTGAAATGAGGGCCATTTCCCTGCTTTGACTTGACAGGAATCCCTAATTTCCCTAAGACCTCAACATCAGGCCTGTATCACAGAGAAGAAACATGCAGTTTCTGCCACTAGTCAAAAGGTCAGCGACTGCCCTCTCAAATGCACATACCTTCTAATTCCCTTTCAGTGACTCAAAAGGAATCCCATTTCCCCTCACACCACAATGAGATGACTGACTTCCCTGTGCCCCTCTAGAAAAAGCCTGAATTTCCTGCCTCAACACCACATGAGGACACACATCTCATTTAAAATGCGAAAGAAAACAGAGTTCCATGCCTCAATATGAAATGAGGTATATACCTCACCTGAAACTCAAAGGGACCCTGAGGCATCAGTTACCACTAGAGAGGAATACCTAGTTTTCCGTCTCAAATTCTCAAATTGGGATGAAGCTCTATTTCCCTGCAGCAACTCAAGAGGAATCCTTAGTAGCAGCTGGCAATTTGAATGGAGGCTTAACATCTCAGAAGCAACAAAAGAGGTTCCCTGAGATCCCCACAGAACTCAAGTGTAACCCCAAGCTTCCCACTGCAACACATGAAATGCTGGGAGATTTGATCTTCAACAAGGGGTGAGGCCTGCTTCTATTTAGGTGAAGTGAGAGAAATGCAGTTTCATCTTGAAACTCGAATGGAAGCTTGACTCCTTTTGTGCCTCTTCAGAGGTTTCCCTAGATACCCGTGGTAACTCTAGAGAAACCCTGAGTTCCCGCCTAAAATTGTGATGAGCACAGAAGAAATCAAAAATAAAATTCAGTTATGCATGGAAACGAATGAAAATGAAAACACAACAGCCCAAAACCTATGGGACACTGTGAAAGCAATGCTAAGGGGAAAGTTCATAGCAATACTAGCTCACCTCAGGAAACAAGAAAAAAATCAAATAAACAACCTTACTTTACACCATAAGCAACTAGAAAGGGAAGAGATCCAGAAGCCCAGGTCTAGTAGAAGGAAAGAAATCTTAAAGATCAGGGCAGAAATAAATGCAAAGGAAACAAAAGAGACCATAGCAAAAATGAACCAAGCCAAAAGCTGGTTCTTTGAGAAGATAAATAAAATTGACAAACCATTAGCAAGACTCATCAAGAAACAAAGGGAGAAGAACCAAATCAACAGAATTAGAAATTAAAACGGAGAGATCACAACAGAAAACACAGAAATACAAAGGATCATAAGAGACTATTATCAGGAACTATATGCAAATAAACTGGACAACCTGGATGAAATGGACAAATTCCTAGAAAAGTACAACTTTCCAAGACTAAAC